>JALGXP010000043.1:0-129565 GCA_023333625.1 Bothriochloa decipiens | reverse complement strand
TAATTATTTTTTTGTTCAAAAGCAAATGAATGGAATTAGAAAAAAAACACTTTCTTTTACGTTTTAGCCGGTATATACAATAATACAAATATTTATATTAATTAAAGGTAATGAAATTTTTAAATGCAACAAACAATAGTCGTCCACTAACCATAGCCATTAGTGTGCATCCAAAAGAGACCGCTAACATGATGCAGCCATTGCTGAGAGTAACATTATAACCATAAAATGGGCGTCTTTTTAATTAAGACCAGCTAAGCAAATTGTTGCATGCATGTTGAATACAGCCAACTTCCAGCTCACATATCTCATCATGCGAATATATCACTGTGCGTGCCAATTTAATTTTTTAATTATATTAATACTCACGCATGCGCTTTGGAAGCACTCCAAAAGCAGAAAGATTGCCTAATTCAAGAGAGAGAAAGATTGTAGAGTGTACGTGGTGGTCGACGAAAGCTAGAGAAATTGAAACACAGCTTTGCCGGTGGCACATGGACGAAGGCAAGAATTAGAATACATGGACGAAGGCAAGAATTAGAATTATTAGAGATACTATTTGAGAAAAAAACACGGTTTTTCAAAACCACAAAACCTGATGCACCATCTAAACAGCTACTCCTAGAAAAATATATATACTCCCTCCATCTCAAAATAAATTAATTTCCAAATTTATCTTAATTCAAATATTTTATGTTTGATTAAATTTATAATAAAGAACAATAATATTTTATCACATCAAATTAGGATCATCACTAGGTATACCATGAAATTTATGTTTCGTAATTTATTTATTTGGTGTTATAAATATAGTTATATTCCTCACCATAATGTTAATGAAACTCAAAATATTTGACTACTCAAGATAATTTTAGGAGTTAATTTATTTTAAGACGAGGGACTAAGTATTTGATAGATATTTACCACATAATTTATTATAATTTTCTAAATGCTATAATTTTTCTTAAAAAGACTCAAGAAAATAATAATCCATGTGTCCACTCATCTCGTCTACTTGAATTCTTCATGCACTAGCTCTAAGTTGCTAATAGGTTACTCAAGATATTTTTATTGACAAAAAAATCAAAACCACATGTACAAAGTAAAATAAATCAGGAAATACAAACAAAATGAAGACGTTTCTATATGTATATATACACACAAGTATGTGACAAATGAAATTTATTACATGTACATTGGAAAAATTAAATTAATCAATATATAGAGAAAACATTTTTAACTTATGGTCATATCTATGGAAACCATGGGGCGATCTCAAGCACTCTCACTTTTTAACATATGAGATATTTATTTATCACCAAAACCACAAATACAAAGCTATATAATCTCTAATATATACTCCCTCCGTCATAAAATAAGTTACATTTTTTTCGGACTTTTGATCGTTCGTATTATCTTTTGTGTAAATTATTAAATGAATAAATAAATCATTATGAAAATATCTGTAATGATATAATATAAGTCATAACAAAATAGATACTATTTATGAAAAAATGAATAAGACGAACTATCAAAGAAGGTGTTTTATTTTGAGACGGAGGAAGTATATAGGACAAACAACAACCACATAAATAATTAATAATCCCCTCCAAAAAAAAAATAATAAAACTTCTGTTGAAGGGAAACAAAGTGACGTATAAGGTATATCAATTAAGTAGCTAGAAAATTTTGTAGAGAATGAAAGGAAACAAAACTGCTGGGAGCGCAAAGAATGATACACATGACGACGTGACTACAAACAACTCTTCTGCTATATAAACAGTCAAAATGGTCCTTTATCTGCATATAGTACAAAAACCGAGGTCGATCTATACATGACATGCATACTGATATATATACGCGCAATTATGTACGCATCACCTGTAGGTGTAGGACGACACACAGATTACCGAGGCTCAGCAGCTAGCCCACCACCAGCTAGCTACTAGAGATCATTGCTAGTGGCGTCCTCACCGTCGACGTGCAGATGGCCGCCGCCGCCAATAATCTCTCCATGGTTGGTCACGGCGATGAGCTCCGAGAGCGCCGTGAGGAGCTCGACCCTCGCCCGGAGGCGCACGATGTAGTCGGCGGTACGGAGTAGCAGGCGGTCGGCAGGCATCGCCGCAGCGCCGGGCACCAGCCGCCGCAGCTCGCGGACCTTGCGCCCCAGCGCCATCTCCACCGCACGCCGCCGCCGCCGGCGGCTTCCGTGGCACGGCGAGCGATGACGCCTCCTCCCCTCCAACTCCATGTATCTAGCTGGCAAGGCGAAGATCGATCGTACCTGTGTACGCGACGACGTGTGTGGTGTACGTGAGTGAGCTAAGCTGGTTGAATAAATAGAGCCGGGAGGGGCCTTTCGGGGTGACAAATATTTTAGTAGGGGGCTGGACGCAAACGCAGCGGGGTGAGCTGTGGGTTGTCGCGTAGTGTGGGGACCGCGCGTGGACGCTACCGGCTTTGTCCTGGTCCTGCACACGTGTCTGACAGCTCCCTGATCGCCCCAGGACCGGGGAATTTAGTGCCCGATCTTTTTTATTCCTGTCTTGACCCTCCCTCGCGCCGTGGACGATCTTTCTGTGTTCGTCTGATTCGAAGGTGAATCATGATGAATCCCCTAAATAATGTCGGTTATAGCAAGATCGTGTTGTTTTTAGCCATCATCATGAGCATATGAAACCATGGAGGTCCGTTCACGTTGCTTGTGTCAGCGTCACACACCACTGATCCGAGGGAGCCCAATCAATATTAGGCTCGTGTATTTGGATGGAAGTAAGAGATGGAGCCCAATCAATATTAGGCTGTTAGCCATGGGTGGAGCATCGCTTGGATGGCTAGTTGGCTACTACAATTTGCGTAATTGGTAGAATAGTGTATAGGCAGTTGATGCATAATTTATTTTCTAAATGATGCATGGCCAATTCTGGGCAACCAATTCATGCAACCTTTGGCCAACAAACTACTCCCCGTGTTCCAAAATATAATTCATCGTAGGATTCAAAAATCGTCTCACAATGCTTGACGTTATGGCTCTGCGTATGTGTTTGATCCTACTCAACCTACCATCGAAATGTCGGATCCTGTCGTTCACTTGCCTGAAGATGAACTAAAAAGCAAAAAAGATGTATTGATGCCCCAAAGTGTGGAGAGTTGAATAAAAAATATTTCTCAGCCAAAGTGCCGCTCACAAACCACTGCAGCCTGCAGAATGTGACCCTCAGCTGCAAGATTCCAGTATAGAGGAGGCAGTGTCTTTTTTGCTTTAGCATACAATTCCTACAATGTCATCTAATTGGGAACAGAGGGAGAAACTTGGTAATAGGGTAAATACATGGATAACAACCAAACATATGCCCTGAATCCATCGAATGCCATTCACATTACTATTTTTATGATATGTTAATGAAAGGGAGAAAGGGTTAGGAAATAGGGAGAATACACACATGAGAGGCCAGATATTAAAAACGAAGGCAAGGAGCCATGCAATATGCGCCGGAGACATGGATAACCCATTCCAACCTGCCCCTACTTGTGTTTTCTGTGAACCCAACCTGTTCGAGTCCACAAGTAACTACAACCCATTCCTACCCCTTGAAATCAATTCTATTTCATAACCCAACCCATAAAATCCCATCTTCACTCGACCCATTAGCAGGCTTAGGTAGGCGACATGCTCGTTCATAGCAAGGCACATGCAGCGACTTCGTGAATACCAAGAATTGGCTGTCTAGCTAGGTCTCATAGGGATATAATGTGTGTGCGTGTTGTGAGTGTTTGCTTATGTAATGAGTTTTGCAAAAAAGTCATAGACTGGAAGCAGCGACGGAGCCAGCGGCCGGGCAAGCCGGGCTTCAGCCCGGGCTACCAGTCCCAGGTACATAGCGCCCTCCCTAAGCCTTGCCGTGACTTTTTATGTTTCCTTAATTGTATAGATTAATAGGAAGGGCTGAGAATTATATTAGAGATAAAAAATACTTATTGCTTATTGGGCCAATAGAGATAGAAAAGTGGAAACAATCAAACAAACCCTATCTCCCTGTAACCCACACAGGTGCCCGACCTTCTCATCCCCATCGCATCTAGCCTTTTGTCACGGGCTTGCGGCGGCGGCTGCTTCCTGTGTTCGCGGCTTCGCGCGAGACACGGGCGGCAAAGCCGCAGCTCAGCGGGCAGGCGATGGCGGCCAGGTAGGGTGCTTGCCTCTGCGCAACGGTAGCCAGGCGAAGCGAGGACGCGAGTTGGACTTGCTGGCGGGCGCCGGCGGCCACAGCGCGCAGCGCTGCGAAGCTTTTGGTGCTAGGCAGGCCGGCAAGCAGCAGGGAGCAGGCGGCTGGAACCAAGCAGCTTTTGTGAGGCATATGGAAAAAATGTGGTGAAACGTCACACACTTTTTATTAACTTCACAATTGGTCCTTTCGGTATGAACGAACTTCATTTTTTTCACGATGTATTTTGTAAATTTTGTTGTTGGTCGTCGTTTTCAATATAAGATTAATTCGAATTATTATATATATGTCTATTGTGAGGGGCTATAATAGAGATAAATCTCTGTAGACTTTTGCTCAGCCTGATCTAATTTTTTTCCTGGTTTCGTTGCTGACTGGAAGCACGAAGAGATGCAGACAATCAAGACCAAATTATATTGAAGTAAACATATCACGATGAATACTTGGCCTCCTCAGCCTACCAAGCACACTGCTGATTCATCAGCACACGAACTACAATGCAGCCAGTTGTAGAATGTGGGCAATAATGAAAAAGAATTGTAACCGCTTCACCGGGCTGTTAGGATTAGGACAGTGGGAATTGGGAAATAGTCTGGGGAAAATTG
The DNA here is from genome assembly GCA_023333625.1 of Bothriochloa decipiens. Lineage (NCBI taxonomy): Eukaryota > Viridiplantae > Streptophyta > Magnoliopsida > Poales > Poaceae > Bothriochloa > Bothriochloa decipiens. Next base: position 124,731 of record JALGXP010000043.1, on the reverse strand, counting down.
TACTCCGGTGTGCTGGCTTAATCACATTTTTTTCATTGCCCACATGGCCACATTCAAATGCGCACCGTGACTGGCCCGTGGCCGTGGGTTGCAGATGCATGGCTTGCATGGCTTTCCGCGACAGACACTGCAAGATTGGTGAATCTTGTTGAAGAGCAGGAATAATTTCTGTCCGAGGCATCGTCTCCAGCCGAAGTGGTCGCGCTCGCGAGCACGACACCTCTCTGCGACGGCGACTCGCAGGAGACGACAAAGCGTTAGGGAGTCGATCGGCTTGTGTGTGTACGGTAGTTTTGGCACGAGCAAGGGGCCGCCGGGCGTCGTAGCCGCCGCGCGCTGGAGGTATTAGGTAGCGTAGCAGCGCTTCGCATGTGCGGGCATGTGCGCTGTGCGGCGTCTCTCGTCCCGTCTCGTCCAGTTGCCAGCCGCAGCGGCCGGCCGGCGCGACGGGCCCGACCACATGCTGCGCATGGAGAGAGAACGCGGCAAGGGTCGACTGGGCTGGCGTCAAGTCCTCAATTAGCGAGGGTTTTAGTTGAATCGAAATTAGCCCGCATCATCATATTATTATTGATTGACTGATCGCAGGTCTGTGTTAATTAATTAGCACACCGTTGCATTGCATCGGTAGTCAAAAAAAAAAAAAAAAAGTAGCCGACTACGTAGCTAGTAGGAGTAGTATAATTTTGTGACGACAGATACTGGGATTCTGGGGTTAACATATCTGTGTTTGGATTTGGAAAAACCCTAGCCGCTTCTCTTTCTTTCCTCCCCGCCGCCGCGTTGTTCCCATCCCGTCTGCACACAACGCACCGCCGCGAGCACTACCCAGGCTCGGCTCCCCAGCGCGCCCCCTCCACCGCCCGGCGCTCCCTGCCAGCCCCCGCGCCGGACGGCCCCCGGCGCCGTCGTCGGCTTCCCCGTCGCCCGCTGCCGACGCCCGCACGCGGCTCCCATACGGCTTCCCCCGGCGCCCTCTGCCGCCCACATCCCCCTGCCAGACGCCCCTCCTGCGATTGGCGACTCCTTCCCCAAGCCCCTATCCCGATCTACGAGATTCACTAGGCAGCAACCACGTATCAGTAAGTCGACGACCTTTCTCTCTTGTGTTTTTTTCCCTTTTGTTTTCTATAGTTCAGGATTCGGAGAATTCCTCTGTCCTGAGAATTTTTTTTTTGTTGTTGTTGTGCTAATGGAGTGTGTGATGCTTTGGAGTTTGGAGTCCCTTTTTATAACTGTTGAGACATCAAAATCATCCCATGATACAGGTATTCAGTTTTGAATTTCCTCAATCTTCATTGACAATATGACATAGTTGATAGCTTCATGTGACTAGAATCTGCAGTTGAATTAGATGATTTGCCAATTAGATAGTGTCAAACCAGAGGGATTGATGCAACTTGAGGAATATTTGAGCCATTTTTGAGTTCTATATGTAGATGTAGAGTATTGTGCTCCTCGGTTGTAGAGGCTAAATGGCTGAAATTAGCATGGGAGGTTCCAAGCACAATGATTTATTTGAATTGAAGAGTATAGATAGTAAGTGAGAATAATTTCATCCAACCTGCACCTCTATTCTGATTCATAAGCACACCAACCTGCGCATCTATTGGACTATAAATTCATACATTAGATTAGATAAGGGCATAAGGCCTATACAAGGCGAAGGGTAAATGCTAAAATTAGTAGGAAGGTTAATTTTAATCTTCATTGCTCTATTGCCTATACTCATGTGACCTTTGGTCCAACTACTGTATGATAGAATTTCTGTTTATAAAAGGAACACAGAGGCTTGTTTTATTAATTCAGAACTGCTGCACATTAGTGTACATTAACTTGTTCTTTATGCCTTCATTGTCCAATGGTTAACTAAGTTAACTAATAAAAACCTTATGTATTACAAGAGGCCAGCTACTGTACAAGGGTCATTACATTATTTGTAGGAGTCACAAGAGGCCAGCTAACTGCTCTCTTGATGCTCAGAACTTTGTAGGAGTTGGATCTCTAGTTTTCAGTTTATATGTTTATTTCAGCTTACATTTCTAACATGGCTGAGAAAATGAGCGGGGCAATTAGAAGTGCTGCTCAGTATACGTGTTTATTTTGGCCTTCTTATACCTTGCATGGATAGGCTAAGGTTTTTTTTTTGACAAGAAGGCTAAGTTTTATTTGTTTGGCAACAAAGATGTAGCAATATTTCTGGAAGAACTTGAATGTAGTTCCTTATACCTAATTATGTTCGATCAGGAGGAGTCTGCCTCCCTCGCTCGTTGCTGGCGCTCATGGAGGATGTCGTCGAGGAGATCCTGCTCAGCATCCCACCCGACGAGCCCGTGCACCTGTTCCGGGCCGCGCTCATGTGCAAGCCCTGGCTTCGTATCCTCACTGACCCTGGCTTCCTCCGCCGCTACCGCGCCTTCCACCGAGCACCGCCCCTTCTGGGCTAGCTCCACAACCTCGACAGCGACAACCCGGCCGGGATTCCCCCGCTGGCCCCCACCTCCGCAGCTTCTCCCCTGTCGACGACCACGCTGGAGGAGCTGAAGCCCACGCGCACCAAATGGGTGCACCAAATGGGTACTTGATTGTCGCCATGGCCGCATCTTGATCCATGCCTTCAGTCCCCAGTACCTTGTCGTCTGGGACCCAATCACCGGCAGCCAGAAGAAGCTGAGCCTGCCCAATTACGACCACGAATACTTTGCTGGGGCTGTTCTGTGCGCCGTGGACGGCTGCGACCACCTCGACTGCCGTGATGGTCCGTTCCATGTGGTATTTGCAGGGTCAGGCAATGAATTTGAGACATGGGTGGCCATCTACTCTTCTGAGACCGGTCAGTGGAGCGCCCCCATCACCATTAATGACGATTGCATCCTTATGCAAAAACCTCCTCTTCTAATTCAAGACATGCTCTACTTCAGAGCTGAGTACAACAGCATTCTCAAGTTTTGACTTTGGTGCACATGAGCTTTCTGTGATTCAGTCACCAGGAGGGTTCTCGCATGATCAGGACATTCTCATGGAGGTTGATGGTGGAGGACTAGGATTTGTTTCCGAAGAGGGTAATTGCCTCCATATGTTGTCGTGGCATGGCAATGGTAATAATGATACTGGTGGGTGGGCATAAGACCTGGTTATGGAACTCAAGACACTTCTCCCAGCAGGTGATGACCCATCCTGCTCATATGAAGTGGTTGGCTTGCTAGAAGGAACACATACTGTTTTCATCAGCGTATCACATGTGGGACTCTTTACACTCGATCTTAAGTCAAAGAAAGTCAAGAGGGTAGGCGAAAGAGGACCGTACTATGTCGTCTTACCATACACCGGCTTCTATACTCCAGGTACTAGTAGTCTTGTGGCTTTCTTTAACATGAACCCATTGTACATGCTTATTTTTGTCATTTTGTTATTTCTAATAAGCTTATAAAAGGATTTCAGGCATAGTACAGAAGTAACATTTCTGTTAGCAACATAACTTTTAGCGCAATCAGGACTAGTAGCCTAGTTTATGAAATTAGAATATTGCAATTTCATATGCACGATGATCAATTTCTTGGGGATATTTATTCTGAAGTAAATAAAAACATGAACATGAAAATTTGCAACCTCATATCCGTGAAGGTAAACTTTTTTCCTATTCGGTTCAAGTTGTTGCTCAAATTTAAGACCAATCTGATGCACAAGCACATACCTGTTTTTATATCCATTTGGAGGTAGATGTGTAAAATTGAACTGTAGCATGGTTTTATCTTCCAGATCTTGCTAAGGAGCGCACCATCACCTCCAAGAAAATCAAAGATTGATCCAGTACCATGAATCCTGCTACCATTGGTTTCTCGTGGAGTTGACGACTAAACTATTTTATGTTAATTTGACAGACAGTTGGGCATCAAGATTGTCTGGTCTACCATGAAACGACTTAGGTTAATAAGGAGCCTTTTTATGGTCTGTTGAAGTACTAGTTTGTACCTAGATATCACGATCAAGAGTAGCATATCTCTTATTTATTTGCAATACTTTTGTTATGTGCATTGCTCAGTAGCTTCTTGGTTGACCCAAGCTCACTTCTCATCTTTGGGAACATTTAATCTTTCATTCAGTTCCCATTTTTATTTCTAACGTTTGTCCAAGTTTTGGTCATCTGTGGCTTTTGTGGCAAAGAGTTTAAAGGGAAATATTTTTGATGAAACAGTTTAAAGGGAAATTTAAGCGTACCATCAGTAAAATATTAGTGAGATTGATAGAATATCAACAGATGCTCTAAACAATCTGTAGGTATGAGATTGTGTGCCATTCGAAGGTCGTGTAATTTATGCCTACATTTTTCTCAGAGCCACATGTAATTTGTTTAACAAATAAAACCATGCTGACAAGTTGGTCTTTAGCTAAGTCTCAATAATATTCCAGCCTCTATGTTTTTCTTTTTCTGTCAGTACGAATTTTTCTAATCCGTTGATTTGTTTGAAAATTGTTCCTCATTCTACATGTAAACAAAGTGTTTCTACAGGTGGAGGATTTTTTGCACCCCCTATCATCTACATAAAAAAGTTATTATTCATTACGTCCTTGATCGACCAACTAAAAACTGATTTACTCTATCTGCTCCGTTAACTGAAAATGTTGAAAATTGATCATTTTCGTTCGTTGATGTGTGTCCAATTTAGATTTTATAAGTGAAATAACAAAACCATTCGAGTGCACACCTTCAATAAAAAATAGCACTTGCTCCAGCAGATGAGCTGAAGATGTAGCTCCCCACTTCAAGCATTGTGATTATCAGAGTCAAGCAACTCTTCAGAATTTGACCATTCTAGCAAGCATGTTTGTGCAGCATACCATGTCTATCAAAAAATATCTATACGAATATTATGATGGAAAGACTAAATGATTACCTTAAATGAGATTCAAACTCCATGAACATCTATCTAGCTTGACAAGACCTCTTGCCAGGCGACACTTTTATAGTGTGACAGGGCGGGTAGTCTTCCCCCAAAAAAATGTGTGTTTGTCCTATGTTAAGTCAGAATAAAGTTTTCATTGCGTTAACTTCGGTCATAACAATATCTAAAGTCCAAAATAAACCTTGGGGCCTCCAAACAACATCAGTCATGACATGCTGCACCTGGACACTAGATTTCCTAACAGATGTGGTTGCCGAGATCATGCAAGCAGGACATTTGGATCAGTCTATAGATAGAGGCATCAATGTTGAGGCACTATCGGGTTGAGTCAATACCTATTTTTAAGAATGAGTACATAAAGCGGAAGATCGGTCTTTTTTTTTTTGGGTAACCATATCGGTCATGTAGTTGAAATTGAGAGGAAAGGAGGTGGATGAAATGGACCTTGATCGTGTGAAAGGTCCCTATGTGGTTTTGGCAATTGAGTGATAACTTTAGGTTGAACTAATATGTGGTTGAGTGATATACACAAGAAATTAGTCCATAGGTGAATGTGCAATGGAGGAATTTAATTGCATATGTGACATGACATGGAGTCATGTGATCAAGATGGAGAAGATCAAAATGAGGCTTGGCTCGATGGACCGGTGGATGTGTGAAGGACAAGTCAAGACTTTGAAGCGATGGACCATGAGACGGTGAAGTTTGAGCAAGACTTGGTGCCGATGGACCATGAGACGGTGAAGAGCAAGTGAGGTCAAGATCGATGGACCAAGAAGGTTGCATGATAATATGAAGTGGATCATATCATTTGATGATCGTGTCGGTGCATATGTTGCATTGGCACATTTGGAGGAAGACGGTGGAAATGGAAATACGCAAGACAAAGGTATAAGCTAGGGCATTTCGTTTCACCGGTCATGAGGTGTGTAGAGAAGTTGATGACCGGGTTTAGTATTGATAGCCGTACTATCAAGAGGGGCAAACTTGTTTGCATATCGGTCATCTAGTGTCACTTGAGCGATCTAACTTTGTGACAAGCTAGGATCGAGTGGCGTTGTGAGAACAAGTGAAAATCCTTTAAAAATGATTGTGAAAATGCTAACACACATGCACATGGTGATGTACACTTGATGGTGTTGGCACATTTACAAAGGAGAAGGAGTTGGAGATGTTTTCGCAAACTCTTTTGCTTTGAAAAGAGAGATGATGGCTCTTGAATTGGAAAAATACTTTGATCCTTTGTGATATGGATCAAGTGGCTATGTGGTTTGTTTAGCCCTCTGAATAAGCTTTCCAAAAAGTCCAAGATCATAGAATTCGGAGTTCGGAGCTAAAAGTTACGGCCGTGTTAGTGGGGAGCGCATGCTGCTGTCTTTTTAACGGCGGACTGTCCGCCCTTGTTAGCGCGGACTATCCGCTGGCTAATTTCGAAGGAGCGAGTTTTCTGGACAGGTTCTGTTTGGTGCTCTGGAGTTGAATGGGGCGGACTGTTCGGAAAAAATAAAATTTTAGTTTCCAGAAGTAGTTGCTCTCGACGGTGGATCAAGAATGAACTACGGACAGTCCGGGCCTTTAACCACGGACTGTCCGTAAGTCATTTTTCGGCAGCGAGCAGAAGTGTTGCAAACTCTGTCTTGGTTGATTGGATTCAACTGCGGATTGTCCGGGCCTTTGGGGGCGGACTGTCCGCAGTTCATGAGTTTGAATCAAACGGCTAGTTTTTAGAACGGCGGACTGTCCGAGCTTTATGGGCCGGACTGTCCGAGGTGATCATTGCTGAGCCTAACGGCTAGTTTTTTAGAGCGCCGGACTGTCCGGGCTTTGTACTACGGACTGTCTGCACATGACGTAGAGACACTCGAACGGCTCTATTTTGGCTTGGGGCTATAAATAGAGTGGTGTCTTGGGCTTGGCCGAGGTTGAGCACCTTGGAGACTATGTGTCCATGCTTGTGAGTACTTGGAGAGCCCTCTACTCACTTATTCTTGATAGAGTTCAACCACTTGAGTGAGAGAGCGATTTCTAGTACGTTGCTTTGAGAGATTGCATCGAGTGGCACTAAGTGTTCATGTTGCAAGCCAGTGTGCTTGTTACTCTTGGGGGTTGCCACCTCCTAGACGGCTTGGTGGCAAGAGACTCCGTCGAAGCACGCAAGGAGCTTGTGCGGTGCTCCAGAGAAGAGCTTGTGAGGGGTATTGTGCTCACCCTGCGGGAGATCGCGAAGAGCAACTCTTGTGGAGATCGTGGCTTGGAGGATCCCCATCTTGTGTTGGTTTAAACGCACTCGAAGCTGTAGGTTTGGCTAGACGACGCCATTTAGCGTGTGAAACTTCAAGTGGGTGCATCGCCACAACAGGACGTAGCTTGGTGGCAACCAAGTGAATCTGGTGAAAAATCGCCTTGTCATCTTGTTCCACACTTCGCGATGGTTTGCATCTCTCTATTCATAAGCGTGTATTTACATTTATATATATTGTGCTTGTGTTGTTGCTCTTGTAATTAGTTGGCTTGTGTAGCTATCTAGTTGCCTTCTAGCTTGCGTATCATAGAAGTTTCTCTTGTGTGGCTAATTAACTGTGTAGTCTAATTAGTTGTTTTGCTTAGTTTGTGTAGCCAAGTAATTTGAGCTCTTGGGTTCGGTTTGTGTAACCTTGTCCTTGAGCATCTAGTGAGCTTAGGTTCGCTTTGTGCTTTGCTCATTAGAATTGTGTAGGAGCTCCCTCGATTGCTAAAGTACTAGTTGCTTAGGTTTGTGTGACCTTGCAAGCTAGACTTGTTTAGAAGAGCTCAACGTAGATCGACACCTTGATTTCTTGTTTAGGATCTATTTCAAGGTGTGTTTAGAGTCATAGTTTAGAGGGGTGAAGTCTTGGCTAGACCGTTAGTTTTAATTTCACATTTGTTTCGGTTAGCCGGTGCGATTAGTTTTAGAAAGGACTATTCACACTTCCCTGGTCCGCCATCTCAACCTTTCATCGTGGAAGGGGTGTTGTGGGCTGTTGATCGAATGTATTGGCTATGTAGTTTATTTGGTGTGTGGGTGGTGCTTGTTCTACCAATGGCTTGCGAGTGTGGCAGCGATTGCCGAGGGTAAACCTGTCGAACACTCCTATGCATTTCATTCTCGAAGAAGGGAAATCATAGCACAATATTACAATAAAGGGCGCTTGTTTGGTAGACCTCCCTTCTATTCCAAATTCTCAATGGAAGCTAATTATCTGTGAAAAGTTTACGTAGAGTTACAAACTATATGTCATTATACTCCAAAATAACCATAGATCATGTATTTAGATAGATCTAGATGATATAGAACCCATTTGGTTGATTTTTTCAACATACTTTGATTTTCAAAAGGCCAAAAGCCATCTAGAGGGGTTGGCTTCTGCCAAAGCCTTTAACAAAATTACCTTTTGGCTAGTATAATTTTTACAGCAAACTCACCCTTCTGGTTTTTAAGTTTTTATAAAAAAAAACCCCACGTGCCACTGGCTGTGTTACATAGCGGTTAGTTTTTTCCTTTTTCCTTTCCGTGACGTCTTCCCGTCCGTGACCTTTTGCTAGCCCTTCCCGTCAGCTTCACGACCTCTTCCCGTCCGCGATCTTTCATGGTTGGCATATATCCGGTTAAGAAGAAGGCCGTAAAATGGTACTAGATCACATTACCTAGTTGAAAATTGAAGATAAAACACATAAAGTTGATGCAATCCGATCCTTTATGGCAAGTTGATGCGTGGGATGCTGATATATATGGCAAGCCCGAGACATGGGACTATTCCTCTTTCTTTTTTTTTTTAAAAAATTATTAGGTATTTATTAATCATTTTATAATTCTAAAAATAAAAGGCTATGATTTGTTTGCAGACCAAGATTACGAGTATATAATGCTGAAATAGTTGACAGTGACATGCTAAGAGCAAGTATAATAACAGGTTGACTAAATGCTAAGGCTGAGGAAACATGAGAAACGAGCTATAAGTTTACAATCAGTTTAGACACAAAGACAAAATATTTTGTCAGACAAGTGAGTTATATATTAGTAGTGAAAAGCTAACTATTATATGGGTAGTCTGAGACATAGGCTACAAATTAAAGATCCTTGCAACTAGAACTAAGAGATAAGATGCAAAGATCTTACATCGAGTGACCGGCTATAACATGTTTTTGGTCTTGCTCTAAGAAGAGAGCAAACCGTACGTGCATATGGACGACGGTTGTGGCTGATGCTTGCTGCCATGTGCCATGTATTTATGGGCCTTAAAAGTCTTCGTTTGATGCGATTCAAGCAACGCGCACAAGGTCCATCATGCATATGCATAGTTTGTTTTCTCTGGCCTTGTTTGGTGAAGTGTAGCACGTCTCCCAGCTCAGACGCGAGATGTGGACAAATTGAAGGAAGCTCGCCGCATGCATGGTCGATGATCTTGTTGGAATAAGCTATAACTGCAATGAACCCGCGCCCATTCTCCTGTACATTATGCTGCGATCGGGACAGGCTTAACTGGAGTAGAGGATTAGCTAGCTTACGCCATGACTTTTGGAGGTAGAAGTATGTGTAGCACTGACTGATTGATCTACTTTCACTAGTGTAGTTGTGTAGGTGATTCCGTTTCAACTACCGATGATATGGCAAATTATGGTTAGTGGTGGATAACAACTGTCCGAGATATATGCTACGTACTTACGTACGTACTGGGACACACACGGTACCAAACGTCCAGGATCGCACTAACATGTTTTGGGTATCATAGCTGAGCTGCCATATAAGTATTGAACCAAAAAATTCCCGCCTTTTTTTTTTCAAACCGGCTCTCCTGTTTTTTCTAATAGATGGTTAAAGATAGAAACGTTTGACTGTTGGACAAAGCTAATGACATAATATGTAAATAAAGACAGAGAAAACAGTGGATCTAAATACATTATTCGTATGTTGTTAGTCTATACAGTTTTTTTAAAAAAATATTAATGGTAAAGGATAGAAATATTTGACTTAAGCAGGAGCGGTGCTCTGGTATTCCTTGGAATACACATTATTTTGGCTAAAGAAACAAATATTTATGTTAGGTGTTAGCATACCTCCCTTGCATTATGGAAGAAAGCTACAAAGGTAGAGAAAAAAAGCATAATTGTATATTTATATGGTCATTTACATTATTGTTGGAAATAAAAGCAATTTAGTGATGCATAAATTAATTCTGACAATGAGAAAAAGACCAACAACATATATTATAGATATATGATTCGATACTAGCACTACGATCTGAGACAGAAACATGTTCTCTAGTGCTAGCAATAGGGAGAAAGCGAGGACGAACATCATAGAGAGGGCGAGCATTCTTATAGTGGAGTTGCCGGAGAGGGAAGACGAAGATGACCGTCGACGGAGATCCGGATCAACGGCGTAGAGGGAAGAAGACGTCCAGCGAGCAGTCGCGACGGCGCTTCCCAAAAACCTGATACGCCCCCTACCCCCGTGCAGGGACGTGAGGAGACGTAAGCTTCGGAGCCTGCTCTCCCGGCACTGATTGCACGTCGGCGACGGGATGGGGAAGACGGCGGCAGCGCAGCACTGTGGCGAGAAAGAGATGAATCTCACGGTGCTGAGGACGACGTCTCACCCTATATTTATACACGTGATGCATGCAAAAATTCGGAGTGACCAAAGGAGGCCGCGCACCCACAAGGGTCGGAGGCGGAAATCGCCGGACCTTTCACGCGCATGTCGTGCGTGCGCGCCCATTAGCCTGGCCCGGCGAGGCGAGCGAGCGCGCGTGTGGTTCTTACTTTTCCTCTACCCAATAGCTTCAACAAGATAGAGATAGCTCAACTATTTAAGTTGGCATCACTCCTCTTGAAGTAGCAAGGTGGGACTAAAGTCCCCCACCTTTTCATATATATACGCATGTGTGAGTGGGCGTTTGGTATTTATTTGGAATTGTTTGGCCCATGGCCCAAAACATCTAATAATTATTGTATATGTTATTGCATAATTTTGTTTATATAGACTTATAGCAAAGCTAAATCATCTTATGTTGTTAATCTCTAGCATTCTACCTTTTCCATAGATGTCATTTTATAGAGGAAACAATAAAGGCCTATTTGGATTCTCTGATCTAAAGTTTGGTTGGCTAAAGTCATTAAGGACTACAACTTTAGACTACTTTAGCCCAAGGCCTGTTTGTATTCTCTAAACTAAAAAGTTTAGTTGGCTAAAGTCCTTAAGGACTAAAATTTTATACTACTTTAACTAACTTGTGTTTTGTGAAATTGAATAAACTTTAGACAATAGTTTAGGCCTCTTGTTTGAAATCTTAAGAGGCAATGTGATCTATATTTGGCGGCTAAACATTAGACCATGAAATTAAAAAGAGCGGTTGATAATGTGATCTGTGTTTAATGATCTATGTTTGGCGGCTAAACATTAGACCATGAAACCAACATTTAATGAAAAAGAACGACTTTTGTGAAGTTAGCACCATAAAATGTATTTATTCATTTTTGTCTAACAAAAGAGACAGAACTACCGGAATTTCACAAATTTTTGGCGGTAAAATGTGTGCCAAACTCAAACTGGATTATTAGGTACCAGAATCCCTGCTTTATATTGGATGGCGTTCAGAAAACACTTGAAGCGCTACTAGCGTTTGATATAGACAAAGGGTCTACTACAACCGCATATGCAGAATTGCACACAATAGACTCCAGCTGCACTCGCACGGTCTCGCGCATAGTTACATGGAATGTGGTATTGTTGTGACGTTCCACTTCCTGGGAATGTGCGTTCCCGTTCTAGGAACGGAGATTAATTTCGTCCCAACAGTGAGAAATCCTCTCTCAAAGAGCATTTCCGTACGTTCCACAATCATTCCACGACCCGATCGTTCTAAGAACTTTTGTGACTATGGTCTCAGCACACGATGGCTTGTCTTGACGTGTAACCAAACACAGTTGGCATGCATGTTAGTTTCCAGCAGCATCATGCATGCAGCAGAATGAGCAAGTGCACGTGCATTAATTGCCGCTTGATTCATCGACGATCCGTCCTGTCGACCGTTGCACATCATCGTCATGCGTGCTTGTGCTGTGTGTGCACGCTCGCTCGCACGTGTACTCCCTCCGGTTCAGGTTATAATGCAGTTTAGGGTCTGTTTGGATGAAAATTAGCTAGCAAATACTAACTGCTACAACTAACAGCCATGCCAGATTTATTAGATGTTGACCAAACGAACGCGAGACTTTATTATATATATGCATAACAGGCATATATGCCAGTCAATAAATATGTTGTAGACTTGTAGTATTTTTGCGCAACAAGGAAGTCTACTATGATTGTTTCATTTCTACAGATACGTACGTACACAGTGGTGGCCCTCAAATTGTCCTTTGGCACATGATCTGTCGTCCAGGACACTGATTGATGCAGCGACGCTGTGCTCATATATATATATATACAACGAACTCCAAGCTGCACTCCACAAGCTGGGGCACGTCTACGTTAGCACAGGCTGCACAGGGCACGACAACAATGGTCGTTGCTCCACGCTTACGCCGCCGGCCATTGATGTGCCAGGAGATCGATCGTGCGCATGTGCTTGTGTAGTGCGGTCGCTTCGTAGCCAAGAAACCAGCTCCGCTCTCTGTTCTAAGTTTCAAATAAGTCAGTTACTGGTTTTTAAATTTTGCTAGATGCATAGATATAGGTTATGTTTAGATATATATTATAAAATCTATATATTTAAAAATAAAGTCAAAATGAGTTATAATTTGGAACAATGTAATAATTAGAGCATTTCTAGCCGACATCTAAATAAATCTCCTAATATGTACTTTTTTAGGGATCCTCCTGATATGTATTTAGGCAGTGAAGGAAAAAATAGTCTTTAACAGACAACCTATTTGACCTTCTAGGTTTGAGGGCTATCCAAATAATCCCTCCTAGGCCCTACCCACTATCCATCCCCATGGGCCAAGTAGGAGGCCCTAAAATTTTTTGTTGCTTCTATTTCTTCCCTTGCTATGCGCCTGATACTCATCCCTACGACCTGGCTGCCTCCTCCAAGCAACCTGGCAACTTTGTTCCTCATGGTTCTCCGTCCAACTAGATTTACAACGTAGCTGAGTTGCCATGAGGGAACAAGGGAACATGAGAGTATGTCATTGTGTGTTAATTAGGATAAATATGAGGGCCTCGATTTATATAGTACTCCATTGGAGATGACAACGAAGAACAGCCCATCTGAAAAGAGGTAGCTAACCTAAACAAGAGAGCAAGGGGCCTATTTAAGGTGGGATGCTCTTAGCTAAATGTGAGAATATAAATATGTTGTAATAGATCTCCTAAACTATTTTTATAGAGCATACATTGACTTCGATCTCCTGCAATAATACTAAAAAAATATTGGTCTAGTCTAATCTTATCTTGCCTAAAACAATCAAATCCTTGTAGCTTGATACTCTAACATTCACAAGTTATCGTGAGCAACATGAAACAGCGAGTGGGTGTTAGCCAACAGTTTCACTTAAGTATAATAATCGCCCTTTTGTTCAAGATTTAAATGAAAATATTATGTTTTGGAGGTCGCTATGGAATAAGAAGTTCTAGATCCAAGGCACCGACATGAGTTCATACATGCACAAAAATAATTTGATCAGTAGCCTAATACCACTAGTGTCAATGGAGGCCTCGATGAGGTGCCAATGTTACTGTGATGTTAGGAACCACTCGATTTGTGTCGGCAACGGATTCCGTTGCGCGAAGTTAGGACCTGCTACAGTTGTTGATAGCAGATTCTCTTGTTCGATGATTATTTGCTTCTTGTTGTTATGCATAATGTCGGATTTATGGATTAAAACATGCCGTAAAATGACAAATATTCAATAGATTGTCCATGCCCGCTCAAACTGGGAGAAACAGGAAAAGGCCAAGCCAGAGTGAATCTTGTAGTGACATGTAGGGCAATACCATTATTGAATAGGAAACAATTGCAAGTATACCTAGATTCTATGGAGAACACTTTATTCCACCTTGTTCGCGACCTAGTGCGACATCCTTTCCATTTGTTTCTTGTTCTTTAAGCCACACGTAATTTAGTTTGTACACATGTTTAGGTTTTGTTAGTAAATATTGCCATATAGAGGAAAGCTAGCAATGCACTTGTTTCTCATGGATTTAATATAAATCTCATGAGGAGATACCGAGAGCAAAAATAAATCTTGTGTATCAACAATTGTGTGCACACGAGGCACCAGCACCATGCTTGGAACATTGAAGGACAGTATAATGGATGCTTAGCTACCATCCAGATACAAGAAAAAATATTAGTTTTCATCAAAGAGTAGGAAATCTGTGTGATAAATTGTTTTGATTCTGACTTTTGTTGGGATCTTGAAGAGCACTCTCTCTTCATTATATGTTTCAATTTGTGTTCTTGCGTTAGCTGAAGGGTCAACCCTATGGTATAGGGTTGCTCTATCTACTAGATAAGTTGACTTTATGTATGTCTATGGCATATGCTGGCTATTTGGTCACATGGTTTCCTAGTGATTTGAGCATTGAGCAAGTTGATCGTGTTATTTTCTATAGTCAAATTGTGACACACCATGCAAAATATAACAAGATTCACCAAAGCACATTTATTGTGCACAATTCATTTGCCGTCTTCATGCTAAAAAGAAAGCTTTAATTGTTGAGAAATTTGGACAAGTCAAGATGATGATGTATTAAACTATGTCATACTAAGGCTAATCTCAGTTGAAGTTTCATTTGAGTTCCATCTATATTTAATAGGATACCACATAGGCATTTTTATGACAAGCGGAAGACAAAAGTTTTAAAGAGAGAAGAGTGAGTTTCATTTAGAAGAAACTTTCTTGGCACAATTATCGACTCTGTATGAGTGATGAAATTAAATATCTATGAAAAAACAGAATGAACCTATGCATTGAGGATGGTTCATCCATATTTCATTTCATTTTACATGTTTTGTAAGTCTTGGAAACAATGTCATGAAACTCTCTACTGACAATAGCCTCAAGGATAACTTGGAGCATAATTTCAACTTGGTTCATATTCGTTCTTGCTCCAGCTAGCTCCATGTGGAGCATTAGAAGCGGTGAGCTTGTTATGTTGATATTTTCACTAAAAATTGGTGCATTTGAATATCTAAGTTATGTCATTAAGAAGCTCGTTTTGTTTGCTCTATGGTTCAATTGTCGTTGATAAGAGAATTGTGGTGTCTGTAGCTACTAATTTCACCACTCGGGTAAAAAAGAGTATGCGAAATATTGCTTATGTATAGTACCATGTCTAATGTTCACTTGTGATAATGTGTAACTCTGAGAGTGTGCAAGGCCAATGTCAGAGTCTGTCTTAGGAACATAATCTTCATGTAAGTCGGCATTTTGGTGAACACTGGGCTACGGTTGGATACCTTAGTCATTGTACAACCCCTCCTCATCCACACCAACATGTTCATTGCCTGGTTCGGGGTTAACTAAATACTTGTCTACATCCTCTTCTTCTAACTGGTCAGATTTAGTTTGGTTAACATTATCCTTTTCAAAAAAAAAAAGTTTGGCTAACATTATTTGCAGGTTCAATTATACTCTTTGTCGCCTGGCCTAGATCTATTTGGCTAGGAGCCACCAATGAGACTTCTACTGATCTTTGAGCGGTTACTGTGCCATGATGGTATGCTAGGTGGCTCACTAGCAAGACCAAAGTAAGCAACAACCAGCAAACAACACTGGGGTAGCCTCATGTTTTATAAACAACTGAACTATGTCTTGGTGTGAACTGATTTCATTGTTGGCCTTTATGTCAGCATAGAAGTGGACGGATAGACCCTAGTAGGTAAAGGCGCATGCGCATTGGTGCATTGAGGCGCCGGCACCATGGCGACCGGCCGGCGCGTATGCGATACGCAGCTGTAACTGTTGCATCAGTACCAAATCTGAGTCCAGTGATGTACAAGATAATATGGCAAACGCCGACCCCTGACCAGATCATGCTCGCCTCATCAGTGCCAGCCAACTACAAAAAAGTAGCACAACCAGTCATCTCAAAATGAAGATTACATGTAATCACAAGTAACAACAGCTTCAGACATATGTCAGGTTCAGCTAAGTGCCTGCGTCAAGCCGAATTATTCCTGTCGACTTCGGCATACATATTTTCAGCAACGATGACGGCGACGCGCCTGCCAACTGGAGTACCGGACCTGTTCGTGCCGTCGCCCAGGGCTGCCGGCCGGCGTACGCGGACGGAGGCGCCTGCCCGGCACCTGGCGCCCCTCCAACACTACCGTTTGGCCGCACCTGCCTGTCCCCTGCTGTGCCGCGTGCGCACAAGGCGCGACCGGGCCTTCCCCTGCTTCGTCGCCTCCGCCCCGTCGTCCGCTTCGAACCAGCCAGCTACGGCGCGGGCTTTTGACACCCCGCGCATGCGGCTGCTTCAAACTCCTGGCATCTTAGCCTTCTTCCTTGCCATGTCCAGCTCCTGAGTTATCAGTTCTTGGCACTTGTTGCTGCTCCGTCCTGAGCCCTGTTTATGGCGAAAGCTCTGGCTCTCACTGCACTTGCAGCAGCACTCGTTCTCGTAGAGCTGCTTGCATGTTGCCCTTGTCGGGTGCGAGGAGACGAATCGGCTAATGTCACGGCGTCGCTCGTCAACTTCCTGACCACGCTGGCCGGTGGCGACGGCGGCCAGACGGCGATCAGGCTGGGGTGGAACGCGACGCTCGACCCGTGTGTTCGCGACAACAACCGCTCGTTGTGGGGCACAACTGTCCAGTGCTTCGACTTTGGTGGAAACAATGGCCACATCAAGAGGATAGATCTTGATGCACAGGGCCTGAACGGCACCATCGACGCGGCGCTGCTCTGCACCGCACCGGCCGTCCGCGTGCTGAACCTTCCCAACAACAGCCTGCGCGGCGGCATCCCCGAGGGCATATCGGCCTGCTCGGGCCTCACCCACCTGATCGTCAGCGGCAACCGGCTCTCAGGTAACCTGCCGCCTTCCGTCGCCCAGCTGAAGAGCTTGCAGGTGATCGAGGTTGCCAGAAACAACTTCTCCGGAGAACTTCCCGGAGACCTCAGCAAGCTTGTGCTGGCGAGGTTCCTGGCGAACGACAACCATTTCACCGGCACGATCCCGGACTTCGACCTCAGCAACATTCTGGGCCTCAACTTCGACGTGTCCAACAACAACCTCACCGGACCAATCCCCAAGAACGCTACCAGGTTCGGCACGGGGAGGTTCTGGCCTAACGCCGCGGGCATATGCGGCGGAACCTTATTCGCTTCTTGCCCGCCGCCTCCTCCGGCGCCGTTGCCGACGCCGCCGAGCTCGGAGTCCGAGGCCGACGACGGCAAGGGCGATGACGATGACGACGGCAATGACAAGGACAAGAAAAGAAAAACAGTGCGTAAGGTCGTCATGGTCCTCGGGTACGTCCTCCTGGGCGCCGCCGTACTGGCCTTCGTCCTGTACAGGATCTGCTTCAAGAAGAAGCGCAACAACCTGGGGCTCAAGTCCAAGTCCGGCGGGGGCAGGAGGGGCGTGTACGACAGCAGCAGGCTGACGACGAGCACGACCACGACGACGGCCGCCACAACCCCGCGGAGCAAGACGGCCTACTCGCTGCCGACATCAGGCGAGCACAGCTCGGCCGGCGAGGCGAGCGGCGCGCCGGCGGCCTCGCTGGTGGTGCTGCGCCGGTCAGGCACGGCCTCGATCACGTCCAACGCCGCCGCGGCGGCGGCCAAGGAGCTGCGGTTCGAGGACCTGCTCAAGTCCCCCGCGGAGCTACTGGGCCGGGGCCGCTTCGGGAGCTCGTACAAGGTCGTCGTGCCGGGCGGCGCGGCACTGGCGGTGAAGCGCGTGAAGGACGCGACGGTGGACGAGGAGGAGTTCCGCCGGCGGATGGAGCGGGTCGGGCAAGCCAAGCACCCGGCCGTGCTGCCACCGCTGGCGTTCTATTGCGCCATGCAGGAGAAGCTGGTGGTGTACGAGTTCCAGAGCAACGGCAGCCTCGCCAAGCTCCTGCACGGTAACCTTCTTCATCATTTAAATTGGCTTGGCTTATCATTTGTGTACGAGTTTCAGATATCATTTTGGCTTGGTTTAACGGTATATTTAGGTGCAAGCCATTTATCTTTGCCTATTATGTTTCGATTGGGATATAAAAACTTTCAGTTCATGTTTCTTTTTTGAACTGTTCAGTTCATGTTTCTACGAGAGCCAACAATTTCATATAAACAAAGCCCTTTGGAGCAAAAGGTCCTCTTAGTGGAGGATTACTAATTTTCGTTCATGTGATCTGTTCATTTCAGCCCAAACGCTGAACTGCTTTATTTTTTTGAAAAAAGATAAACTGTGAGCTAAGGCAAGGTAGCCCATTTTATTTTATTTTTTATGGGAGAGGCAAAGTAGCCCATGCCTTCTCAAATTCTAGTTTGGGCCGTACGACTCGTGTATCCGCCTGAGCTGAAATTGTTCGAGCCCATAACCTTAGCCTAGCCCATAACCCATTTTCAGTACAATTTGCCTACGATTTGGGATAACGAACCTGTAACTGTAAAAGTTCTACTATAGTAAATGTATATGTATGCTTCCAAAATTTGTCAAAAAAAAAAACAAAACAAAAGTATGCTTCCAATAGTGGCGGTCTGGCGGAGCTTAGCTTGACATGAATATTAGTGGGGACAATAGTGGCAAAATAGGTAAACTAGCAAAAGTTAAGCACTGAATAACTACAACACTAGAAATGATGAATTTGCAAATTCAGTAGTTTCAATTTTTGAATGCATGAAGTTCTGGCAATTTTTTATTAAGCTTCATATATATTTAAAATAAAGGGAGTAAATAGTATTTTCTCTGCACGAAACTCCAAACACATTCAGAGTATCATTATCTGTTTCATTTTGACGTATGTAGTTTTCAAGTCTCAGTAGTTTCAGTGTGTCTCACAGAAATGCAAATCTGCAGGCTCCATAGAGAACAGCCAGGGCCCCCTGGATTGGCCGGCGCGCCTCCACATCGCCGCCAAGGTCGCCGACGGCATGGCGTTCATGCACAGCACCCTGCGTGGCGGCGACGGGGCGACCTCGAAATCCACGTCAGGTGACGGCCCCATCGCGCACGGCAACATCAAGGCCTCCAACGTCCTCTTCGCGGCGGGCATGGACCCGTGCATCAGCGAGTACGGCATCACCACCGCGCCGCCCGAGCCCGCGGGCGGCAGGGACGGCGGCGCCGCGGCGTTCCGCGCCGACGTGTTCGCGTTCGGCGTGCTGCTGCTGGAGCTGCTGACGGGGAAGGCGACGTCCGCGCAGGGCGACGGCGTGGAGCTGGCGCGGTGGGTGACCTCGGTGATCCGGGAGGAGTGGACCGCCGAGGTGTTCGACCGCGCGCTGCTCGCCGGCAGCGGCGACGGGTCCACCGAGCAGCGCATGGTGCGGCTGCTGCAGGTCGCCATGCGCTGCGTCGACGCCTCCCCCGGCTCTGCGCCGCCGCCGACCATGCGGGAGGTCGCCAGCATGATCAACTCCATCCGCGACGAGGACGACAGGTCCTTCTCCTTGGAGGCGTGACCATGCCATTGACGAGCACGGATCGGAGAACGTACTCGACTCGGTCGACCACAGCAATCTCTGATGGTATTATTACACGTGAACATCTTTAGTTATGCACAAAGAGACGATGGCCGTCGCATTAGTTGAAAATTCAGTAGAACACGTATGATGATGTTGCATTTGAACATAGACAGTTTGTATGTAACTTCACTACACGTACTATTTGCTTCACGCAGGGGATAATTGTATTGATTCCACCGATGAAACAAAGCCATCTCGATCATAATATTTGATTGCTGGTCCAAATTTTCATTAAACGGCACAATACAAAAGCCAATAATGTGTATACAGATGTGCATGTCTATAGCTAGCTAGGAAGAGCATGTTTTGAACCATACTCTACCTACATGATGGGTGTTCCTTAAATGCATGTCTTGTGGTGTAATTAGGTGCGGATTGTTCCTTTCATGGACGTACGAGCAAACAGCGAAACGAGACCAAGATGATCAATACAGAATATTGTCCCACTTTTTACTTAATATATACCGACCCAAGTTTTAAATAGTCATGTTGTGTCATCTCCACTTCAAAGACAACAACCTGGTTTGATAGGAGTATTTGCGTACCATGATTGCCTCACGGTAAGACCACAACATAGTTAGTAGTGGTGGCGATAAATGCAAAGCTAGTTCTTTTTAGGCGGAAGTGATAGACATCTTTCACATTCTCATCCTGAGAACATCCGGCTTTCCGGATGATCACTTCGCCATAAGTTCCGAATGACCACTTCGCCATAAGTTTCTGCCCCGATCAAGAATGAGCTGTGAATACAACTGCTATGGCATGCGGAATCCCGACGTGAAGTAGATTGAGCTATTTGGACCTAATGACAGTGGTAAGTTCAGGTTGTAGACAACACTGAGACAAGTTTATAGACTAAAAAAGACATTGAGAAAATCCAATGATAACGTGTTAAAGTTTGGAGATAGATAATACATAAAGACAACTTTAGTGAAATCAAAATACACTCTAAGAGCTAATAAGGACCTAAACGGCATCCGAAAAAAATAATATAGTGTGGGATACGACCTCACAGAAATTGATAGTAACTCGTAGTAGGGCCGGTATATATACAGGATTCTTCGTGATGAAATTCCATCGAACATTTATTTATAGTCAACAACGCGTATGTAAAAGAAGAAAATTATGTATCTAATCTAAAACCATATTAGCAGAGACGATCTAGGATCCATTAATTACGTACCAAGCGAACAGGGAAAAGGACATCACGGGAAAAACAAATACATGTAAATACTCAGAGGACGACGGCGTCTGGTCGTCGTCGTTGATGACCTTATCCAATTATGCATGGCGCACACTGCAAACCCAGTCATCCTCCAACGCGTTGGCATGTTACTTCATTCTATCTACTTGTGCATATACCAGATAATCCAATCCCGAAGACAAACCAAAACAAAAGAATGAAAATTGCGCAACCCACAAACATGCACCGAATCATATGGGTGGGGGATTATAGTTGACTTGCGATCGACAATTGGTCTCTCTCTAATCTCTATTATCCCTCTCTTGTTGTGTCCACACGCATGTTTCCATACGCACCAAAACGTAATCATGCATGATGCATGGCTGATTGCCTGCCTGCGTGCCTACCGGCCGGCCGATTATGCAGGCCACACGCGCCTCCAAGATGCACGCAACAAGAAGCTTAACAAGGGGATTAACCGATAAACCAGACTGGGCCGGGGTTTGACTTGTTGGCAGCACATAATACAAACCTAACACACCAGCGGACAGCCAGCCAGCCAGGCGGGCCAGGGACACAGTGACAATACAGGACGACGGTCGACGGGGCTACTGGAGGAACTGGAAGCTAGCTAGCCATGGCGCAGCAGCAGCCAACTACCCCGGGCCCCGGTGAATCTCTCTGACTCCGCTGTCCGAATCTGGTGGCGTGCCTCTCGCGATGAGCAGTGCTACAGCCTACAGTGATCGAGCTGATGATGAGGAGGATGGCCTGGGCGAGTACGTGGCGTGCGGCGTGGCTCGAGTCGAGCTCCAGCAGTGCGCGGCGCGGCGGCGACATGTCGAGACGATCCGACGTTCGGTTCGGGGTCCGTGCACGATCGGCCCCAACCGTCCTGAAACGTACGGCTCTCGCGATGCTGACCCGGCGCGGTACACGACGGCCGGCCGGGGTGGCGGCACGCCGGCACGCACCCGCCGCGGAATGAACCGGGCACCCAATCCGTCCGTGCGGGTTTAGGTGTCCCGGCGGCAAGATTGTACTCGTTCGGTTTTCCCGTCCGTCTGGAACAAGCTGTTGAAACTGGAGAGCCGTTCGATGCGACGTGTGGGGGCAACGGCGCTTTCCGTGCATCCAAAGCGAGGACAGGAACCTGGAGCCCAACCCCAACCTGCCGAGCCGCGAGCGGCGAGACGGGCGCCGCTGCACACCAGCAGCACAGCTGCACTGCCACGAGACAGCGCTTCGGCACAGGCTTCACATGCCGCGGCGGCACCGCATCTTCTTCCATTTCCAATTTTCCAAAGGCCGGGGGCGGGCCGGGGCCGCGCGCAATAGAAAACGCCTCCCCAACCGCAGCACGGTCACCTAGCCCAGCCTACCACCAATACCACGGCTGCGTGCGACGAGCGAGTTGGTACCAGCCAGGGACTGCTTGCGAGCGCCATGTATCATATATCAGTCCAAAGCTTAGCTTAGCTTTGCTCGCTCCGGTCGGTCCCTGGCTGAGTTGACTTGCTCGGTGCTCCATTGGCCATGGTTTCCTTGTCCCGGTTTGGTGCCTGATTGCTCGACCTCAACTGATTCATCGACTCATGGCTCCGCCGTCTATATAGCTGCCGCCGCTGCCCAGGTCGGACAGCTAGCGGATGAGTGCGGCTGCCGCACTGGTGGCGAGCCAGGGAGCGAGACCGGCGGCGAGATGGCGTCTGCTGGGGGACTGAGGAGGGCCGGTGGCCGGTTTCTTCTTGCGCGGGAGATCAGGAGCAGCGGCGCCAATGTGCACTTCTTGGGCCGCCGCGGCTTCGGAGGCGTTACAATGCCGCGCGCGTTGCTGGAGGACTCGGCGCCCGCGCCGGCGCCGGCGATGGACGCCCCTTCGACGACGACAGGGAGGGGCCCGCCCCCGGTCTCCGCAGCCTCTGCGGCGGCGTCGAGGATCACGCCGGCGGTGTTGTTCGTGACGGTGGTCCTGACCGTGGTGCTGCTCGTCTCCGGCCTGCTCCACGTCCTGCGCCGCGTCTTCCTCAAGAGCCACCACGCCAGCGCCGGCGCCGGGGAGCGCAGCCACCAGCTGCAGCACCTCTTCTTCCCCGCGCACGAAGACGGCGCCGGCGGCTCCGGCTCCGGCGGTGGCGGTCTCGGCCAGGCCGTCATCGACGCGCTCCCGGAGTTCTCGTACGGCGAGCTGTCCGGGACGGCCGCCACTGTCGCCGCCAGCAGGAAGGGTAAGGAGAAGACGGCCCGGCCGTTCGACTGCGCCGTCTGCCTGTGCGAGTTCGCGGACCAGGACCGGCTCCGCCTGCTCTCGCTGTGCGGCCACGCCTTCCACGTCGCCTGCATCGACGTCTGGCTCCGCTCCAGCGCAACCTGCCCGCTCTGCCGCACCAAGCTCTCCGCGCGACACCTCGCCGCCGCGGCCACCGCTGCCACGGACGCGCCATCGTCCGTCGGCACTGACGTCGAGGAGCATAAGCCGCAGCAGGACCAGGCGGCGCCATCAGACACCTCTGAGGCCGCGAGCAGCAGCGTCGTGCTCCCAGTCAGGCTCGGCCGGTTCAAGAACGTCGACGACGACGAAGCCGAGTCCTGCTCCAGCACCGGCGCCAGCGCCACCAGCAGCCGCATCGACCGGCGGAGGTGCTACTCGATGGGCTCCTACCAGTACGTGCTCGCCGACGAGCACCTGCTGGTCTCCGTGCACCTGCGGCACGGCAATGCGGGCGGCGGTGGCGCGGGCACCGCGTGCGGCACCAGCGCCGCAGTAACCGCGGCAGCGAGCAGCAGCGACGTGCAGCACCAGGGCAAGAAGGTGTTCGCACGCGGCGACAGCTTCTCCGTGTCCAAGATCTGGCAGTGGCGCGGCAGCAAGCGGCTGCCCGGCGGGCTCTGCGCCGACGACGGCCTGCCGTGGGCGCCGGCGGCCAAGGACGATCATGCCAGCGCAAACAACACGAGGCAACACAGCGACACTTGATCATACAGTAGTAGAGACAGGCAACCGACAAGCACACACGCATACACACATGTATGTCTAGCAGCTTCACCTCACGCACCGTGTTGACTAGTAGCTAGCGGCTTTGTAGAATTTTGCTGGTGAAAACATTCCACGAACGACCAGTCATGCAAAAATACAAAAAAAAAAAAAATCTTTTTGGGTGATTTTCATCTGATCTGAATCCTTTCTGTACAAGGATATTACACTTTCATGCTGGCAGTGAGAACACACACATGAAGCCCATAATTTTGTACTTGCACAGGAATATTCTTGTGTTTGCTACTCCTCGTGCTTGTTTGTACTGTGCAGCAAAAAGATGGCAGTTGAGTTCCAGTCAGATTACTGTGGCACCAGCCCCCACTAAGCGAGACAGGTGTCCTCACACCTGTCATGTTCATGGGCCTCGAACTAATTAACTTGTCCCGTTGATGCTTACTAGCTAGGAAGGTGGGGAGAACATGATTAGTAGGAGTAACCTCTTAATGAATGATGAAAAGTAGATGGCTAGCTAACCCATCTACAGTATCTACTAACAATAAGACTACGCAACTGCTGGCCCATTTTTGCACATGACTGAACTCCATACTCTTGTGTGTCATAGGAGTTAGTTGCACAGTACACTGTCACGACCCGGACCACACCAACACTGCCCTTGGAGAAGACACAACATGCATCATGGGAGTATCCAAGTGGGGGCTGCTTGCAGCAACTCTCAAATTGCAATCTTGCAATGCAACTCATACTGTAGTGTGGTGTAGAGTGCCGACACAGTAGTTAGTTTCTCCAACAATAAGAACTTTTCTTATGATTTGGGCAAGTACATAGGACAACTGAAACGGAGGTAATTGTATACAGTATTGATCTTGTATTACCCTTGAAATGATGATGATGATTCCTGATTCCTTTCTGCTAGTTACTAGGCCGGTTTGGTTTGACCTGGCAGGATTGTAGTGTTGATTAATCTGCAGGTCAAGGAGACAGGAAGTGCACGCAGCCGTTTGTTTAGGGGTTTCGAGGTAAACGGCATGGCCAAGCCCTTCTTCCTCTGATTCCTGAATCCAATTGCTACTTGTGTATGTTTCACTGACGAGGAGAGCACGTGTGACTCTGCACAAAACGATGAAGAATCTCAGTAGCTAGCAGACTTTAGATCAGGATAAACTACATTAACGTGGCAGTGGTAGCAGAAACCGTGAGATACTTAATGTGTTTAGAGGCACAGACGCCATTGATGATAGGTTATTAGCTTGACAGTAATCAGATCTAATGGCCTCTGGCTCTCTGCTAGCGAGATTCATCACATGGCATGAACCTGCAGCTTGTCAGTCACTCGACACGCTTGGGCTTTGTTTTCAGTGAGAGGCAGGAGGATAGGTATCATGGCGCCATCGCTACGGCTCCTGCTCATGCAACGCAACCGAAAGGATCCAATCCTGAAATTTTGCTCAACTACTGTCCTATGGACGGATCTGTGGATAGAGTAAGCACTAAGCAGGAGGAAAAAGTTGCATGGAGACCATGGGACAGTGACTTTCTGTCGCATTTGGAAGGGTCGATACGTCGAGCTCGGCAAAGCTCGGCAGACAGCTCCATCTGCAAGAAATTGTGCCCTGCCTTTTTCATTGCAAAGCTTGGATTGCTTTGCGGTCGTTATCGATACCTGCCAGCGGCCGAACCGGCAGTTGGTAGGCCAGGATGGATTTCATGCTTCCTTGGTCAGATACTCAGATCCTGAATGATTGAATTCTCTAGTTGCCTCTAGTTATACTACTCCATCGGCCCTGACTGTGGGTCACAATATTTTGAAGGCATAAGCCAATGAAAAACGCGCCTAGGTGTGATCTAAAAAAATATATAGTTTTCTTTGCATAAAAGAATTGAATCTGGCTTAAAAGAATCAGACCACTTATTATAGAAGATTAAACTAACATAAAACACGTTCAATTTAAAACTCAATTCTAACATTATTTGACCATCCAAAGGAAGCAAAGAGTTGCGTAGTCACGGCTTCTAGCTCAACAGCTCTTGGCACACTTGGTGAATATGTTCTTTGTTGTCATCAAACTAATCACTTCGTTTTGTTTCATCGTATGCCAAAAGTTTCCACCTACTCTAAATTTCACTCAGCATTGTGGCTGTCCAGTATTTCATTTCAAACCTAGCAATACAATGGGATGTCCGCAAGAAGAAATTTTCACCTAGGTTATTAAGAGGTTTAATTAATCCACAATCATTGGGTCCAGACATTTGGACTCGGGTCTCCGTTCAAACAATGCTGGAGAGCACTACTTTTCTTCCTCTCATCGCGGCCCACAGTGACATGGCCCACGACGCACCACTGGTCCACTGCTTCCCCCTCGTCTCCATCTCCGGAAGCTCTCTTCCTCCCTCACCTCCATCTACAGCGAGCATAGAAGGAAGGGGCTTGTGGGCGGGAAGCCGGCTAGACAGTGGAGACAACAATCGGGCGGTTAGGGGCCCTGGCGACTGGTGGCGGTGGAGACGACCGGGCCCCATTCGGGACAAGGGTGTCATGCGGTGCTCACGCCGAGCATGGCTATGGTGGTGGCGACGGGAGTTGACGATAGGAAGGGCAAGATCGAGTCTGCCGTGGGCGTGGTAGAAGAGCTCCAACAAGACCTTTTTGAGACTTGGAGAGAGTAAAATGTTCATACTAAAACTTGGTCGAATCTGAGAGTGGGCTTCTAAGTGTTGTTAGTAGATTCAGATTTCAGGGTACAATAAATTCTCTCTTATAGCAAATTAATTATGCAAAATAAGTCATAGCATCTAGCCAAGCATGTGTAGTTCCCATGATTTAAACTCCTATTAAACCCAAATATATCAGTAGTTGATAGATAACCTAAAATCACACAATGCTCTCTACGACCCGATCGAGGGTAACAAGTTACTGAGAGAATTATGGTCTTACTTTGCATCTGCAGTGTACTAGGAGAGTTCTTTTATGGAGTTGTGTTAAAAAACCAATGAGTTCTCATTTTTGGAAAAGTTTAATGAACATCAAAGACTCTTTTATGGACCTTGGATTGTTTAAGGTAAAGGATGGGTCTCAAACTAGGTTCTGGTTTGATACTTAGTTGGAAAATAAGCCGCTTAAAGATAATTTTTTATGCTTGTTTAATATTGTAAGAAGAAAACAAGACTATATAGCAAAAGTTCTTAGTTCAACCCCAATGAATATTTCTTTTAGAAGAAATTTAGTGGGGCCAAACTTAAGGGCTTGGCGCAAAATTATTCTCTTTACAGGATATTAACCTAGTGGAGCAAAAGGATGTCTTTGTTTAGGGCTTAAACGCATCCGGAAACTTTACAGTCAAATCCATATATGTTGCGTTAATTAACAATGGGGTTAGAGTGTCATAAAATATTTGACAAATTAAAGTACCTATGAAAATAAAGGTCTTTCTGTGGTATTTAAAAAGAGGTGTGATTTTCACTAAGGATAACTTAGTTAGACATAACTGGAATGGAGACAAACATTACTATTTTTGTTATTTTCCGAAAACAATACAACATCTCTTTTTCGATTGTGTTTATGCCAAATTCTTATGGTGTGTTGTACATATACTTTTTGTTTTGCCACCTCCTTCGGATATGAATGATCTTTTTATAAGATGGTCAAAAATTGTAAACAAAAAGTATAATTTATTGTTATTAACTGCAGCTGCAGCGCTTTGTGGGCAATTTAGTTAACAAGAAATGAAGTGGTTTTTGATAAATGCAGACCAAAATCTTTCTTATAGGTACTCTTTAGGGGAACACACGGGCTTCGTCAGTGAACAAATCTGCAGTGACATGATGATCAACGGTATCAACTGGTCCAAGTCAGACAGTACCTAGAGACTGCCGTACTGCAGTTCTTTAGTTCTAGTGATTGGTTATCGTCAAGATACATTGGTCACGTTTAGCTTAAACTTTATTTCGTGTCGGTTATCCATTTGTCTTCATGTCGGTTATCCATTTGCCAGATTGTAAGTTGGATTTGCAGTCCGTGTTTGTGCATGTGGGCAAGACTTTGTAATAATTAGACTGATTTTATCTTTTGATAGATGAAGCCGGGTATAAACTATCCATTATCTAAAAAAAGCAATGATTTGGGTTGTTGCATTTGTTGGTGTCTTTCTTTCAGTTTGGTTGTGCCGAAGTTGGGGTGGTGGAGCATTGAGCCACAAGAGCAAGTGAAGATGCGTAGGAACCCATTTTTATGAGCATTTATTTTGGTGTTATGTTAACCAGTAGAGCTAAATGTACGGATGTTCTTTTGGCTATTTTAGCTGAACTTATGCACATCACCATGTGGTACAATACTAATGTGTGCGATGCTGTAGTAATATTAAAATTGCATGGATAAATAAATACCAATTGATAGTGATCAATTCGTATAAATCTAAATAAAACTAAATTTGTATTTGAATTTAAATATAAATGTGTTCTAATGCTTGTTACAAGAGGGGGGCAAATATATTGGCAAAAGCACTTTTTGTTCAGTTCATTAAGACCTAGGGAAACCACCTTTCCACATGGACACATCTAGCCATGTCAATATGGTTTCCCTGCAGTTATTTGGGAAACTGTAGGTGAAAATCCATAGTTTGGTTTTTGGCTATTCAATGAAACACTATGACTAACCATTGTGCTAAGTGTGGAAATTAGACAAGGTGGTCCTAGCCAAGGTGTGGAGCAAAGATGAAGTCCATGGTGTGAAGATGGACATCTGATGATGGTAATCATGCTCCAACTTGGAAAAGAAGAAAGAGAAAACAAACACTCAACCATTCAAGCAATGCCACACTCAAAGTTTAAATTCAAAGTCAAAATTACTCCAATTAATTTAGTCTAGGTGAGTCAAATTTTATATTTTATAAATGGTAAGTTTTTTTCTTGAGAATTGTTGTCACTTGTCGATGCTAAAGTGATTGAAACTCAGAGGATGATCACACGCCAACAACACAAGGATCAAATAGTCATGGAAGCCCAGTGTGTTCCTGGAGGGACGGAGGAAGTGCGTGCAAGAGGGATGGAGAAGGAATTGAAGGAGCGCACACAAAGGAGGTTACTCAAAATCTGACTCCTAAAAAAATATCGGACTCAGTTTGGCTCTACCGAAGATTAACTATGTGAATGATACCCTTCCAAACTTATTAGGTGTAGAGATAAAAGTTCAAATTTTTAGTGATTTCAAAACAGATCAAAATATTTGGTTATGCAACCATCTCTCCCAAGCAGGCCGACGGCACCGCCGGTAGTGATGTCGAACGCCACCATATGAAGATCTTCTCAAGAACTTTACAAAAATCTTGGTAAAACTCAGGTTCGTATTTCAATGATTTGTGTGGTTGTGCAACTTGTGCTGGGTACCAAAACTTCAAAGCTATAGAGCCTAATGCCTTTTACTATCTGTATTTAGTGAGAACCAAGAGATAAAGAGTCGGCTACTCATCACAACTAGACATTCATTATATTTGGAGGGGTGGTCTGCAAGCTCGTCATGATCGTCTTGGGCACTGTAGTGGTTGCAGGGCTATTCATTTTTGAGTATGTGAAGAGGAAGATGCATGACTCAATAAGGGAGGACACTACAAAAGAATCTATGTGGTACACAATAGATAACATCGTTGCCTACTTTGGCCATAAGATTGCCTTGCCAGTCATATGGTGGTGGAGAACACAATCCACAAGGTAGGGTGAAAGATGGGTGTATGGCTCCACGTGGTGAAGAAGGAGGTTTCAGTCAATACACTAGAGGATAAGAAGGCTGCATTCAAGAGATCTAGTGAGTTCTTCCTATGCACATAGATAGTGATATCTTTTTTCATGTATATGTAGCTTCATATATGTTGTACCATGCTATTTTGAGTTGCCTTTACCTAGAATATACACAAGTATCTTAGTTCCCTAATACTTTGTGAAAGTTGATTGGTGATATCACTAAAGATTGTTGGGCCATTAATAAACATATAACAATATGTCTTAGTGCTCTAAGTGTAAACATGATATAGTTTACAATACTCAATAGAGATGCATTAGTTTATTATTCTTACATCATTAAAGTAGGAAACTATCAGTCTTTACTCTTTAGTTAAAACATATGGAAGCTTGTGGTGTTGGGATGAAGGCCTTTTGCTTTCATTAGCTGAGGCGAAGGTACCTTCTCTAGACGAGGTGAAGGTACCTTCTCTAGGGTGAAGGTGCATTAAGGGGAGGTGGAGGGAGAGTACTGAATCAATGGGAAGAGAGTGCATTCCCCCATGCACTTTGGTTCTATTTATAAAAGAGGTGAAGGAGGAAATCTTCCTCCCAGCCCCATAGGGTCATGAATTTACATACAGATCTACAAGTCTACTAGTCATCGAGCCTTTTTACATGGAGGGGGTAGGCACAACTGCCCCTTCTCCCCATGTAGCATGTAGATTCCCATACTAGTTTTGCAGCTGCTAATTCGCATTTCTCCAAAATTGGGCAATCCATACATACATGCACCCAAAACACTATTGTATTCACCATCATCCGGGAGCGGAATCTATCAAGCCCTAGCCTCCATGCTTGCTTCCATAGCAGCTTTGCCTACCTGCGATCAAAATCCAAACACAACTCTTACATTTTGACCAAACACTAATGCAGTTTTTATTTATGGTCCACACATTCATTTCTTAATGTCGGTTGAATTTCTTACAAACTTAAGCTACATGTGTTTAATTATGTGAATCTAATGAGGGAAAAAACATAATACACCTTTTTTGTTGTCGAAACTAGTCATAGCAACTCCCAATCTGATGGCTAGGGATGAAGTACACCCTTGAGATTTGCTGATGATCGGATGATTGATTCATTTTTTAACAATATATCAAACTATTGTGGTAGTTGGCCCGAATACATTTGTTTTGCATTAGCTTCTTGTAAGATTGCCTCGCCAGTCATCATGGTGGTGGAGAACATGATCTACAAGGTAGGCTGAAAGGTGGGTGTATGACTCCACATGGTGAAGAAGGAGGTTTCAGTCAATACACTAGAGGATAAGAAGGCTGCATTCAAGAGATCTAGTGAGTTCTTCCTTTGCACATAGATAGTGATCTCTTTTTTCATGTATATGTAGCTTCATATATGTTGTACCATGTTGTTTTGAGTTGCCTTTACCTAGAATATACACAAGTATCTTAGTTCCCTAATACTTCATGAAAGTTGATCGGTGATATCACTAAAGATTGTTGGGTACATTAATAAAAATATAACAATATGTCTTAGTGCTCTAAGTGTAAACATGATATAGTTTACAATACTCAATAGAGATGCATTAGTTTATTATTCTTACATCATTAAAGTAGGAAACTATCAGTCTTTAGTTAAAACATATGGAAGCCTGTGGTGTTGGGATGAAGGCCTTTTGCTCTCATCAGCTGAGGCGAAGGTACCTTCTCTAGACGAGGTGAAGGTACCTTCTCTAGGGTGAAGGTGCAATAAGGGGAGGTATAGGGAGAGTACTGAATCAATGGGAAGAGAGTGCATTCCCCCATGCACTTTGGTTCTATTTATAAAGGAGGTGAAGGAGGAAATCTTCCTCCCAGCTCCATAGGGTCATGAATGTACATATAGATCTCCAAGTCTACCAATCATCGGGCCTTTTTACAAGGAGGGGGGTAGGCACAACTGCCCCTTCTCCCCATGCGGCATGTAGATTCCCACACTAGTTCTACGGCTGCCAATTCACGGGCAATCCATACATACAGGCACCCAAAGCACTATTGTATTCACCATCATCCAGGAGCGGAATCTGTCAAGCCCTAGCCTCCATGCTTGCTTCCATAGCAGCTCTGCCTACTTGTGATCAAAATCCAAACACAACTCTTACATTTTGACCAAACACCAATACAATTTTGATTTATGGTCCACACATTCACTTCTTAATGTCGGTTGAATTTCTTACAAACTTAAATTACATGTGTTTCATTATGTGAATTTAATGAGGGAAAAACATACTACACCTTTTTTGTTGTCGAAACTAGTCATAGCAACTCCCAATCTGATGGCTAGGGATGAAGTACACCCTTGAGATTTGCTAATGATCGGATGATTCATTCATTTTTTAACAATATATCAAACTATTGTGGTAGTTGGCCCAAATACATTTGTTTTGCATTAGCTTCTTGTAACCTGTTGTTTAAATCCAACTATCCAAGAACGTAGAATGCATTTGGAATAGGTGTTCATATCGTGATTCATCCAATTTTATGTTGGTTAAATATCTGGAGTTTGTGTGTGTGGCGGTGATCATCCCATTTTTTTGTGGATCACTTGCTCAGCATTTTAGTCCATTGGTATCCAATCAAGTGGTGTTGTTTTGCTTAGTTACATTTATTTTGCTTTGTTATCACTTGCTTAATTGTAGTGAGTTGGATTTGTTGTACAGAAGCTTGGGTCTATCAGGCGCAAATGATAAATCTTCTTTCACTTCATGTATGGGAGCTAATGTTGCTTTTCTAATAAGTTTTGTTAAATTTAGCATATTGCTAACAATTTGGTGTTTTGATGTTTTTTATATTTTCATTCACTAAGGGATCCTGTTCTCACTATTGCATTGCTTGTATGAAAGAACAAAGTAATATAAACTTGTTCATGGAGAGTTCTTCATATGTTCAAGGCTTGAATTTTTCATCCAGTGCTTTTTTTTGGAAGTCATATGTAAAGAAGGTAGTTTAGTATATCATTATTATGCACTGTCAAGAGCATCATAATACTGATCTGAAACATAAGATCATATTGTTTGTGGCTTTTGTTATTGTTTTGTTGACTTGATATGTTTCTTGGCTAATTGAACTTAGTAATATTATTTTGCTGTCCTTTCTCCTTATTCTCTTGTTGGACTATTTCTCTGTGTCTGCTTGACAGAGAGCATGGAGAGTTCTAAATTGGAAGGTTTGGTGGATGAGGAAATTGTCGTGAAGATGGGCAAGGCTGTAGGCATCGATTTAGCTTTTGGTGGTGCGTATGGTGTGCTAAATTCTTTGCTTCATGATGGGCCTCGGGTTGGCAGGAATATCAGGGTTGTTCGCTGCGGCTATCTTTACCCGGAAATGCTCTTTACCCCGGACATGCTCTAGTCACTTTCCAATCTCTAGCGAGTAGCTGTTCTCGTTTCTTTATTTTTTTTTGAGAAAATCTCGTTTCTTTAGCTAAAAGATGTATGCGAAGGGCCAAGAGTTTTTCATTTTGTACACGAAATAGCAAAAACTAGTCTCTAACCAAGCCTTACCCAAGATTTCGTGGAAGTACATTGTAGCGCTAACCACTCTGCTATTTTCATGTGTCCATCTAAGCGCTAACCACTCTGCTATTTTATTTGTGTCCATCTACTATAGCAACAGAACACCAAACTGACAGAAAACCGCGAACGTTGTCCCTTCTGATCTGGTTTTCATCAACCAAATCCAAAAATGCGTCATATTTCGTCCTCTCTGTCACTGTCAGCGCCCGGCTTTTTGGTTCTCGTCAGCTGAGTAGCGCTTGCCTCCGCAGCTTGCCATGGACACATGAATCGGCTACGTTTGGTTCATGCCGTCACCTTGCGACAGCTTGCCGTGCCTGAGTTCCGCTCGTGTTTGGTTCGTGCCGTCACCTGCACCGAACTTGTGGCACGCCGCAACTACCCAAGCACTCTCCAGTTCATTTTGGACACCAACACACGCCGCAGTTTAGGCGGCCGATTTGATCGCCGCATTTCTAGCACGACCACATCCTCGACGCGGCAACTTGCGGCGAAGGACCTTTCGGCCCAATCGAAAGTTTGTATTTTGCTTGTGACAAGCTCGTCTGTTGGCATCCCAGCCCAGCGAATTGGCAATTAATCAGCGAAAGACTTGATGGTCCTTGGCATATACTCCGTATGAATGTGGATGGTCCCCTCAAAAAATATATATATGAATGTCGATGGTCCTTCTAAAAAGAACAGTGTTGATGGTTTTGATCTCTCCAACCAACATAAGTGTCATATTCGCCTGGTCTATATTATTAGAAATATTAATCCTCTGTTTCAAAATCTAAGTCGTTTTGACTTTTCTAGTCGATCCATTTTACTATGAATCTAGATTAATAATATGTCTCTTTTAGATAAAGAAATTTCATATATTCGATCAATAATATGTCTAGATACATAACAAAACTGATGAATTAAAAAAGCAAAGCGACTACTTGTTTCGAAAACTACTCTACTAATCACTTCGCTCTGTTTCATTATACGCCAAAAGTTTCTGCGTAAAAGAAGCAAACCAGACATCCCATTATATCAATTGTTGTTGTCCAATATTTCATTTCGAACCTAGCGATATAATGGGATTCCCACAAGAAGCAATTTTCACCTAGGTTAACAGGTTCAATTAAGCCGAAATCATCGTGCTCTGGTCAGTGGTGCGGCGAGTTCTCCATCGCCAGTTCGCTCACGGCGTCCAATGCTCGGCGTCGAGGGTAGACGATCGATGTCACCGCGAACGTAGTGACGAGGTACGTACTCCATCTATCTTGTTTGTTTTGCCGTGGAGCACCGCCGCCACTGCCGCCACCACCGTCATGCCTTCCTGCCGGCCGCAGCCATCATGGCTTCCTGCCATCCGCTTCCGTTGATCCTCCGTGCCCAGCGCAGCCATGATCGTGGCCGCACAGCCACCACTGCGTTTGCTCGCCGTGAACCCCGATGATGATAGGCATAGGGTCAAATTGACAAGGTTGTCTTCAGGTTCAGGTTCAGGGTGGTAGAACTGTTAGGTTGTGGATGCTCCATCCTTATGCTGCTGCTCATAATTTCTTGTTTTGTCAACGTACCTGTTATGATTCATATGGGTAACATGGATTTAGTGGAAATGATGTGGACAACATATGTTTTAAATTCAAAAACTAAGATAGAAATGTGTAGAATTACATAGAAAAATACAATCAGGATAATAGGCGACACAATCACTTTGAAGAAATTAAATAATAAGTAAACAAAATTCGCACTCACATGACTGGACAGGGAGTACGCTAGTACTGGCTTTCTAGTTATTCTTGGACGGATGCTGGTCACCCGTCACCGGGCGCTCCCTAGTTTTTTTTGCTTCTTGGGCGGGATGTCGGGCAGCCGAGATGCAGTGCCAATCGTGCGTGAGTTCGTCGAAGAGACATGTGTGGACAGTGGCCGCTCGCATCTAGCGACTTGAGATTCACTCCTGTTGATCTGTTGCATGTATATATTTGATTGGTTGGGACAGGGCATGTATATTCGCTCGATGGCTGACATGGCAATGTGAAGTATAGGAACTTGACCAGACGCTGGAGGGGAGGAGCACGGCAGCAGATGCAGCAGAGAGGACAGTGGGGAGGAGGCCGGTGGTAGATTGAAGCGGCATGCATCAGCTATATATGGAGATAGTAGGCAGGTAAAGACCTTTCATTTCTTTCTTAGCGTAGTTGGAAACCCAATGGGATTAGCATTAGCTCCACTCGGAATAAGAAGGGGAGTGGGTTGAGTACGACACAAATAACATGATGGGCATAAAGTGGAAGAGGAGAAGATGAGTCAGTGCATGATTGATTAATTAAGGGTGACATGTTGGTAGTAGTAAATTCAGTGGCATATAAAAACCTATTTAGATGTGCATAGTGATGTCAGCGGATGACGTGGCGCTATGAAAAGCTAAAGAAATCCCTTAGTGGGCATTACCTTTATATGAGTTTAGGATATACTCCCTTAGTGTTCAGGATGATTATTCTACCGAGGATGAGGAATACGAGAATCTTAAGCAAGGCATCAATCACATTGTTCTTCCTGGTAACATAAGAATTGGTTGTACGTTATTAAGTAAAAGCCTAGGGGAAGTATGAATTGTTTTCGGTGAATGGCCAACATATCTGGTTGCTGTCATTGTAGTTTTGCTGATGGGGAGCCAACTGAAAATACAACGAGGATTTATAAATGGTTCTCAGAGGTTGGACTACAAATTCGATGCACATGTGTATGGCTCTTTTTGTTCTAATTATTGATTGCCCCTTTTTTGGTTTAGCTGCTGCCTGCAGAAGAACGGAGGGGACGCTGGACAGGAGTTGATTACTGTATTCGGGTGAGACTATGAGAAAAAAATAATGCTTTCCGAAGAAGTGGATTTTGAAGGATCGGATATGGCGATCAGAGAAGGGTGAATGGGATTCTCAAAATTTTCTTTCGAAACTTTTGGGTCCTCGACTCAATAAACATCCCAAGAAGCAAACACACAAGCCGGTGATGACCATGACCCTATAGAGAGGATGGATGTTTGTTAGAAACACAACGGGTCACCACAAGAACCAAGAAACACTCCCAAGAACGATCAAAGACCAAAAGAACACGAACCGAGAAAACAACACCTCACTGCTCAATTGCGGACTGTCCGCGTGTATGGACAGGGTCTGGATCAGTTTACTGCGGACTAGGATGGGGTTGGACTGTCCGTGGACAAAAGTCCGAAACACAAACTATTCTGGTTCTGGACTGTCCGCGGTAACAAAAAATGCCACGTCAGCAAAGAAGTCCCGGACAGTCTGTGGTAACAAAAAATGCCACGTCAGCAAAGAAGTCGAACAGACTCGAACGAATCCCGATGCCCGGACTGTCCACCGAGCAAGGCACGGACTATCCGTGGTCACCCAAAAAATCACCCGAAAATCACCTCTCACCATGAATCAACCCGATCTCTCTCGAATCAACACCTACTGCAACCAGAGTTGGAAGAGATGTTCCTTATGCAGCGGGGAAGCTATCCTCAAAGAATCATGGCTCAATTCGAAGAGAATCACGGAAAATCGCCAACGGGGTGAAAACCGACCAAGAACTCGCCATGAACACAAATCTTCGCTGATCTACTTGCTCATGAGGAATCAGCTCAAATCCTTCAGTGGGAATGATCCTCTCACATCATAGCACGAATCAACGCAATAAAAATGGAGTCAAACGGTCCAAAATCAAAGAAACCGAGCTCTAAATAGAGAGGGGGAGAGGGAGCTCGGGATGAACAAGCAAGAACACAAAATCTATCACAGGAATTCTATGAATCCAAAAGCCCAGAGGGCACGAGCACACTATAGGGGTGCTCTTTCCACGAACAAACACTACAGAGTTGCAGTGGACCTCAACTCATATAGAAGAACTACAGACTGGGAAACCCTAGAATGAAAAACTGGAATGAGAGAGACGAGGGGATGGGTGCCCCCTTCATCCTATTTTATTGTCTGGGCTTATTACATATCCCTAGTTTACCCTTGGATACATTAAGTTGAACCACCTAGCTTCATGGGCATAATGGTCCAACCCTTGGTTTCTCCTGATCCGACGGCCACCGCGGCTTCTCACCGGTAGCCTTGCTTTGACACAATCTCCCCGATACCACCACGTGTCTTTCGTCCGCATCGGGACCTCCACCCGGGTTTTGAGGCGCAAACCCGCGAAACCCGCCACTGATGGTCTTGACGCAATACCACTAAACCGTCGCCGATGGTTTTGAGGTCAAACCACCAATCTGCCTACGAGTAGCGTACCGCGTACGTGTCCCCCACCATGTACACTTGCGCTTGTTGAGGTCCCAAGTGTCAGCCACCGCGGCTGGCCACCCGGCCATTTGGTCCGTCGGTCCAAGCCTCGCGTCCGCCCTTCACCGCACCGGTCCGTCGGCACGGCACGTCCTACTTGACCTTCTCCCGACCGTTGCCACCGCCTCACGACTCCACACCTGCATCACGAGCCACAAGACACGTTTTGACACATAACCCTGTGCCAGGGGATCAATAGAACCACCGAACCAACCACACACCAAGTGTTGATATGTTGACAATCGCTCATCACAAATAACAAGGGTGGTCCACAATGGTTATGTGAAAACCATGTGTCCGTAGATTTACTAAATTGAGATGGCCATATGAAACCCTTTTGTTATATTACCTTTCCTTTTACTGTCAGAATTGAGTTACTATACGAGATCAGATTGAGATTTGAGGCCTGAAAAAAAATCATGAAAACTGAGACATGAGATATACATCCCATCATCCTTTCCTGTAATGTGAAACTAAGAACTGAAATTATAATAAGCAGCAACCTTATCGTTGCAAGGGTTTTGATCATTGCGGTTTATTTTGGTATTGTTCAAGAGCTTCTACTCATTGGAACGGTTTGTGCTTGTGAGTAAATCCTCTGATTTACCTAACCATATACCAAAAATGGAAGAGGACATGATTTTCAAAAGATTTATTTTAGTGAATTACAGAACCAGCTATCAAATTGAATTAGTACATTCACTCATGATCTATATATATGTTGTTTTAGACACATGATAATAATTGAAAGATAAATGCATGACTCAGCTGGCATTGGTGATTTGACAGGTTCAAAGTGATGGTCAAAGTCATATTTTTTGTAATTTTTGCAACAGCTGCTTCCCTCAAATTTTTTTCTTTTTTTTTTTTTTGCAAAAGTTGCCTAAATCATGTATGCACGTATCTATAACATGAAAAATGTAATTTTATGGAATGTTGTTTAAATTCAGAATTAAGCATCCTATCAATTATTTCAGAGTCAATCTCAGTCTATATCCTATCAATTATTCTTCTAGACTAGACTCTACGTCTTACTGTTGCAGAAAATGAGAGAAGGTAGGAAATGTATAGCAAATTTTCATTTGCCATCAGCACACTTACCAGACACATATTTGATCCAATCTTGGTAGCATGTCCATCTTTGGTTAAACTTGCATGTGCTGCAACAAGCCCATGGTCCTGCATCAGGTTGCTGTAGCCATGAAGGCCCTTATTGTCATTGGAGGCTTCCCATCCGCTTACAACCGCTGACGCTCAGTGTGCCTAAGCTTGGTGGATTTCAGCAACAAGCACATGGTCCTGTATCACATTAGCACAATTGCTCCAATCTCTGGGACAAATTTTAGTGGGGGAGATTGGAGAAGTCAATTTGTAGGAATTGACTTTATTTTTTTGCAAAATTGTAGGAATTGGCTATGATGACCAGTGTGAGTTGTTACAAGCTATAAATGTAATTTATGGCCTCCAAATCATGCTTTGATAAGGTGGATCCATGTGAATAGAGACATGTTGTAATTGTGCTCAGTTTCATTCATTGTCATTTTTTTTTTTGCCCTCAATTTGTATGGCATAGATAGGAGACATACTGAAAAACACTCACTGCACATTATCCTAATTTCACTTCTCCAGATTGGGTAATGCTTATATTGTTAATGTATACTTTCATTATTTGTGCACATATGTGTTGCTCCTTAAATCTAAAGACACTAGCTGATTTTGTTACTATGTACACAATCTCACTGGACGATTGAAATCTGAAAACTTTAACTGAGTTGCATCTTCAAAACAACATTCTCCATTATCTCCAAATGATTTGTCTATTGTCTTCCCTCTATTTCTTCAGGCACAAGTGGATATAACTTGATGCTTTTTCCTTTTTTTTTTGCAAGAAAAAGATTGCCTCTACTCCCTTGTGAAACAAAACTTTCACCTAGCTAATCCTGCTGGTGCTAGCAGTCCTGTTATTGTTACCCAGTGATATTATTGTTTTACTAATATAGAAATACTGAAATGGTCCATTTTAATCTTTACAGGATGAACAACCGTTCCTGCAGAGCAGCTTGCATGGTGGGCATTGACATTTTTTGCACTCCATTTTGATATTGTATTGCAGAAAACATGAAATTGAGATAATTTTAGAATTGGAAGTAGGTATTAGAGAAGAACCTGCAAGAAAATATATGTTTTCAGGAATTTTTGAATGAAATTTTAGATTAATATATTCTCTCATACTAATCGATCTTTGTCTCTGCAATCCGAGTGCCAAAAATGATATTCTTTTATCTTTGCATTCTGAGTGCCAAAAAATGGTTATATTACAGGAACATGTAGCATGTACTAATCGGTGTTTGTTCTTTCCATGCAGAAAGGGCTTCAGGGAATCTGGGATTATGTTAAGTTGCATGAGAAGATTACATATGATTCTCTACACCCTCTGCATTCTGAACAGCATCAAGTAAGATTAGTTTTTGATTGTTTTTACCTATCTCTTAGTTTTTTGTGTGCAAATGTAAAATGTTGCTACATAACTTGACCTTGTTAGCTACAACTGTGTTTTGTGTGGAGACAATGTGGAGGAAAGCTGCTTCCACCTCTTCTTTGGTTGCACATTTACTCAAAATTGCTGGGCTGCCATCCCAATCCAATGGGACTTCAATCTGAATCCTGTTGACATGATCTTAATTAACGGCAAGAGAAAACTTCAACAGCCCCATCTTCAGAGAAATCCTGATTACAGGCTGCTGGAGCATTTGGTGTACATGCAACAAAGTTATATTTGACAACGGGGATCATAGTGTGGACATATGGAAGAGACATTTCAAACAAGAATTAGGCTTAGTTTGTGTCAAGGCTAAGCCAGTCAAGAGCCAACTCATCAGTAACTGGAGAGCTAGCTTCGTATGAGTTCTTTTTTCTTTTTATTTTGGGCCTACAGGCCTTGTAAAATCTCCATGTAAAACCATTCTTTCATTTAATTAAAAAAAGGGGTCCCCGACCGATTCGGTCAAAAAAATAAACTTGACCTTATTCAGGATTGAGACCACCAAGGATGGGACGGTATATACAGCTTCCTCTGATGGTACTATCAGTTTTACTAATTTGTATACAGGGATTGGCTCCCCCTTGTTAAATCAGTTAGGTGATTAGGTCCATGAATACGTGTATGGATCAAGTTCCTGTAGGAAAGCAAATCAGTTAGGTGATTAGCTCTATAAATAGTTTTCGGTTGCTTTTGAGTTCTGACATGCTTGTGGTCACTTGTCAATGAGGGGCTTTTAATAGTTTAATCCCATATGAACATATTATTATGGTTGTAAGTAAACCAATCTTTCTTTTGCCATTGGAAAATCCATTTCTTGGGCTATTTTTTTTAGAATTCTAGGGAAGCACCCCTGTTGTTATGACGGGCCTGAATTACTCCAGGCGTGGCCGGCCCAGTAGTGGCTAACAGGCCGATAATTGTTTAATTTCAGAATTACTTTATACTATTAGCAAATAGCTCAGGGATTATTTAGGAAAAGTCGATTAGCAGGATAAATACTCTGTAATTCGGATCATTGAGATTAAGAAGAACAATATTATTGTTCCCGCTTCCCTTGGGAGCCGAGAGTTCTAAACCCTAGCCGCCACCCTTCCTGTTTCCCTCGCGCACGCACGACGGTGCCCCGCCGCCATTCAACCTTCAAGCACCGACCACCAATCACCCACGACTACAACCTCCGATCACGCAGAGGAAGACCCCAGGTGCATATCAACCTGGTATCAGCGTTCTCGCTTCCGATGTCGACCTCGCTGCCCACCTCCACCAACCCGCCGCCGACCCCTAACGCCTCCGTGCCGCTTGCTGATCCACCGACGTCCCAGCCGGTCCTGCCTGCGAGCACCCTCTCGTTCGTCCCCAGGACCTCGCTGCAGATGGCCATGGGCGCAATCTCCTCCGCCATCGGCGTCATGTCGAACGCCGAGTTGACGGCCGCGGTCTCGACCTCGGCAAGATGGTGGCCGGGATTCATGCGTTCCTCTTGGGACCGCAGCCGAACCCGCCGCCGCCGCCACCCTCGTCATCGGCCTCCCTGTACCCCTACGGGATGCCATATAACCACACGACGTCCACCACGCAGCTGGCACCGTTGTTGCCCTTCGTCTCCTACCTCGGCCACGTCATCTCCGCCGAAGGGGTCGTCATGGACGGCGACAAGGTGGCCGCCGTCACCTCGTGTCCGACACCACGTTACCCAAGGGGCATTCATGGCTTCCTGGGGCTCGCAGGCTACTACAAGAAGTTCATCCGCGACTTCGGCTCCATTGCGGCGCCACTCACTTGTCTCCTGCGGAAGGAGGTGTTCGTCTGGCAGACGTGGCCTTTGCCGCCCTCAAGCGGGCGCTCTCCTTAGCGCCAGTTCTATAATGCCTGACATCGAGCGGTCCTTTGTGGTCGACATTGATGCATTGGGCGCTGGTTTCGGCGCCGTGCTTCACCAGGCGGCGGGACCTGGCCTTTTTCAACTGGCCTTTCGCCGCATGCCATGTCAAGCTTGCGGCTTATGGGTGTGAGCTCATCGGGCTGGTTAAAGCCATCTGGCACTGGCGGCCATACTTATGGGGGCGCCGTTCCCTCGTCCGCACCAACCACAGTACAGCTTGAAGTTCCTACTGGACCAGCGGCTGTCCGCTATGCCCCAACACCAGTGGATCAGTAAGCTATTCGGGTTCGACTTTACAGTGGAGTTTCAACCGGGCCGACTCAACTCCACGGCCGACGCGCTACCTTGATGCGACGAGGACGCACCGGCACTGTATTGTATTTATGGTGAAAATCCCCGTGCTTTATGTCCTGTTGTATTTACCAATTAACTTATTTTAGACGTATAGATCATGCTTGCACATTTAAAATATAAGCAGAGTTTGTGGGCATGCGACGCCGTGCTCTCCGCGACACAAACTTTTCTTTTTTGATTAAATATCACTTAATTACCGATATTCAATTTTGTATTATTGTTATCTTATCGTGTGATCTATGTGTTTTTAGTATAAATGTTTAATTGTTTCATAGCAAGGCACACTACCTATACATAGCCGAAAATCACACAATGCTCTCTACAACCCGATCGAGGGTAACAAGTGACCCAGAGCGACATGGCCCACAACACACCACCAGTCGACTCCTTCCCCCTTGTCTCCATCTCTTAGGCTGTCTCCAGCAGGAGACCAATACTGCAACCCAAACCCAAAATAGGTGGTACACAGGCAAAAAACGCCCTCCAACAAAGAATCTAAAGGGAGGAGCCATTTTGGCTCCAAGGAGAGAGAAAACCTAAAATTAGGGTCCTTCTCTCTCCTTGATGCAAATCCTGCATGGCAGAGCTGGACACTTCTGTCACGGAGTCCAGAATCCGGACCACACTCGCCACATCGCCGGTGCCACCGGGCTCGAGGTCACCACGACCGCAGCAGCGACGACGACGTCCGCGTCAGCTTACCGGCCCCGCCGCGGTGCCCGTCCATGCCTTCCCGCCGTCTTGTCCCTCCCCCGCCGCCGCGTCGGCTATGCTCTGCTTTCTTCTGCTCGGCCCCACCTTCGCATGTGCTCTGCTCGACCCGGCCCGCCGCTGCTCCTACTCTGATCTGCTCTGCTCGCGAGGAGCCATGCCGCGAGCCGCCGGCAAGCGCACTCCTTCCCGAGTGCCGCCATCGCGAGGACGGGCTGCGCCACGAGCCGCCTGGCCCCGCCCCTCTACCCAGACTCGTGG
Organism: Bothriochloa decipiens; assembly: GCA_023333625.1. Classification (NCBI taxonomy): domain Eukaryota; kingdom Viridiplantae; phylum Streptophyta; class Magnoliopsida; order Poales; family Poaceae; genus Bothriochloa; species Bothriochloa decipiens. The sequence goes on along the minus strand of JALGXP010000043.1, from coordinate 81,633 downwards.
AGGCGTCGGACCTCCTCCTGGGGCAGTTGGGACCCGGGGAGGAGCCAGATCGAGCTCAAGCCCCATGGTGTCGTCTCCGCCCGCGACCGCGAGCACCATGGGCTTCAGGTCCTGCCGTGCCGGCCACGCCGCCTCCCACTGTGCCCCGGGAGGCTGTGTGCACGTGCGAGGACGTCCGCCTCCACTTACCCGTTGCGAGCGCGGGCGATGGCGTGCTCCGCCCCGCCCTGACGCGCTCCAGCCGGTGAGGATCCATCTCGCCGCGGTAAGGCTCCAGCTACGGATGGGCCGAGGAGTCTGTGCCAGCGGCTGACCCCTCCCCTCCCGGCGACCCTTCTCCGACAGCGACCGATAGCCTCCTGTTGCGCGCCTCCAGCTGCTCGTCCTCGCCGTCGCCATAACCACGACGCTGGCACCTATGAGCGTGAGCGCGAGCGCACCTCCGCTCGTCACTACATTATCCCCGCCAATGCCGTCGTCATGGCGCCCGCGCCCAGCAAGACGAAGCCAACGAAGAAGAAGCACGCAGCGGCGGCGGATGGGGCGACGGACGCTGGGGCATGGAGGGCGGAGCTCGCTCGCCGACGCTCACGCTCGCGGAGTCTAGAGGCAGAGCACCGGGGGCGCCCTGTGCGACTCCTCGGTGGGGCCGTGACGAGGTGGAGGGGATGGGGCAGGGAGTTGCGTCCTCTGTTGGAGAAGACACAAAGATTTGGATCATGCATCCTTTTCCTGTGTGCGACCCGTACCATCGAATGCCTAACATCTTGGAGACTTACCCACCTAATTTAAACTCCTATTTAACCCAAATATTTTAGTAGATGATATGCATAACCTAAAGTCACACTATGCTCTCTATGACCCGATCGAGGGTAACAAGTTATCAGGAGAATTATCATCTTACTTTGCATTTGCAGTGTACTAGATGAGTTCTATTTAGACTGGTGGATAAATACTGCAGGAATTTGGAGCTTTGTAGTTTGATAGTGAATATTTGGTTTGCACCTTTTTTAGATAAAGGATAGTATTTCATACCTGACTTCATCTACCAATAGGTGAAATCAGGCCAATTATTACAAAGCTGAGGCCACAGGCTAAAAAAATAAAAGAGAAGATAAACTAGGAGCTCTAGGAGTCATCCACAACATTCCAGCTTTCTACAAGACATGAATACACCACGAAATGCATGACAAAAACGCTAAAAATTTTAGAAAATAACTATGTTGACACCAACACTAACAACCAACGAGGAATCGTTCAAAAGCGTCGTCTTCAATAAGAGCATGACATACGAAGAGGCCACCATCGCCCGACCAGGAAGACCGGTCTTGGATTTTCACCCCGAAAAATCTCTTTGGCGCCCTGTGTTGAAGAGAAGTGACGACGCCTCCAGCGAGAAAGTAGCATGCACGGGCGTCACCGTCATCAAAACACAACAGCTGTCTCACAAAAATCCATGTTGTTAGGGCAAGTGATCATCGAGGAAGACCGCCGCCAGATCTGCAACAGTGGAGTTCTTGGGAAGTGCACCACAAGCATGCTGATATGGCCTCAATCGGAGGCGACACCAGACGGCCACCACACCTCCACTTGGGCCATCCGCACCTCCACGCTCTAGCGCCTCAGAGCCCCAAAATCGGCAAGTGTACCGGATCTGTCGCCCGAAGCCCAGATACGCCCATCATCGAAAGCGACGCTGGACGGCCACGCCCACGCAGTCACCGTGTCTCCTCCACCTCTGCTTCCTTCGCCCTCACCTCCTCCTCCTCCTCCTCTGCCAACCAGATCCAGCCATCGGAACAGCATTGGATGTGCAAATCCATCCGAGAGGGAACCGGATTTGACTGTCGGAGGACCGAATCTGCCGACCTCATCATCGCAAGGCTCCTCATCTGCACGGTCTGGCCGCTGGAGAACCGAAACCTTTATCCCACCATTGGCTGACCGCCGCCGCCTAGACCGCCGTCTCCACGGCCGTCAACGCGCCTGTGGATCACTGGAATCAGTGGAGAAGCGCCCTCGCTACAGCTCAAGCAAGCCTCGCCGCCACCATAACGGCAGCCCGCATGGCCTTGTCGGCGGCCCACTCCGGCGACGGCGAGACAAGAGAGGAGGGAAGGGGCTAGAGACGGCGCGGCGTGGGCGGAGCAGCCCGAGTCGCCTGCGTGGGAGGCTACTCAGGGGCAGCGGCTAGGTTAGGCGACCCGAACGTTCGCTCCTATAGGACATTACCCCAGGTGCTTGTTCAGAACTAATGTATGGACAAAAAAATTGGTTTGCACCTAACTGCTGGTGTCTTTCTTTCAGTTTGGTTTTGCCGAAGAGCTAATGTGAAGATTGCTAATTAGACGCGTAGCCTAGAACTTTTTGTTGATAAGCTTTATTTGGTGTTCTATCAACCAGTAGAGCTACATGTTCGGATGTTCTTTTGGATATTTTAGCTGAACTTATGAACATCACCATATAGTAATGTGTGCTATGTTGTACTAATATTGAAATTACAAGTATGATCAGTTCGTATGGGGATGTTTATGTGTATGAAATCTAAATAAAACTAAAGTTGTATTTGAATTGATGAATTAAAATATAAATGTGTTCAAATGCTTGTTACAAGAGGGGGCAAATATATTGGAAAAAACACTTTTTGTACAGTTTAAGATCTAGGGAAATCACCTTTCCACGTGGACACATCTAGACATGTCAGTATCATTTCCCTACGGTTTACTAGGAAAGTGTAGGTCAATTTAGCCTTTCCGTTGAATATTTCCCTAAGAAGATTTCTCTACCAATACCATAGGGAAACCCTTCTCCCTAGGGTTTCCAAATACAAGATTATAAAATCTATAACTCATATAATCCTAAACTTCACTAGTTATTTCTCTATAAGTATGTAAGCTATCCACCTAGGCAATGCACTACTATATGCAATTGGCAATGCACTACTATATTCAATTAAAATCCACTAAGCAAAACCTCAATAACTACTTAATACAACATGCAAGATGTCTAATTACCATACAATTTAAATCCACTAGAACATGCAACCTAATGTCCAAGTCAACAAGACAAATAAGCATACTATACATTATCATGATACGCAACCCACTAATCTGTAATTCCGGCAGTAACACACGGGTATGCTCCTAGTATTTATAATTAAAAACAATATCTTAGATATAATCACAAGTGAGATTGTAGTCTAGTGGTAGGGAAATGTTCTGTTAAGTGAAGGATTGGTTCAAGTCTTTGAATAGCGCCCATTTTTTAGGTTTTGATTTTCTATAAATGGCTTGGTGGGTCCACAATTAAACATGACACTAGTTCGGATAATTTTTTTATTTTTTATGTACTTGTATCAAAAAAATAATTCATATTTTTTCTATATAAAGCTTTGTATCGAAATTGCAACGAGGACATCATGCCTAGTGGACTGCCCTAACTCCTTTACTTTTGGCGCACGTGACGATATGTTATACCAACGAAAAAAAATATTGGCAAAATATAGCTGCATAAAGTTAGTGGCAATGCAATGAATGACTTTTTATGATCTTTCACAACACAAAGGCAACATTCAGACAACAATAGTATTTAATCGTGGCTATATTTGTAATTGCAACAAATCATTTTTTTATGCAATACCTAGATATATTCAATCGCAACGCAAGTCAAAATGAAGATAAGGTAATTACTTCGTGGTCATATGCGCGACTACTTGCAACCAGCTTTACAATAGTGGCAACAATACCCATGGATATGGCTCGGCCTCCGAATAGACTGTGGTAGTTTGGCAAGTGGTGACAACCTTATCCATCCTCTATAAATCTAGTTATTAAATCATAGAGCTAGTTACCTTTGTTACTTAAGATAGATGCTCGCTCTCCCACCTAGCTACCCTACCTCTAGATTGAGGACTCCTTCCTTTAGCATTCCTAACGACCAACTATAACTCAATTTTTCTCCTTTATTTGGGATGGGAAATTATAATTTGATACTTGGTTCTCAACAAGTGAAGTTCCTGGGGTCATGATACCCTGGGTATCTCAAGCCATTTATTAGTTAGCTGCTTTTTTTGAGAAATACACAGTATAACACATACGCTCATAACACGCACGCACAATCACTCCTATGAACACACGTACATAAACCATAACCCTATGAGCACCTTCGAAGAACTAATCACAAAACAGATCTGAAGATTCCCATAGTCACCACTAGTGCTTCGTTGTCGACGGAAACGTCGCCTACCACTTAACGCATAATGTCAAAAAACCTTGAAAAGTCCCAGAAAAATATACGAGCACCAGGATCTGAACCCTGATAGGTAGCGTCTCACTGCATCGTCTTATTATTGGACTACAAGCCAATTCGCTATTAGTTAGCCTCGTGGAAGACCGGTAGAAACTAAATAGTCATGGCCCAACTATACCACATGGGCCCTGGGCCACGCACGAACTATGTCAAAAACGTTTTTGGCATCGGTTTTTTTTTTTTTTGACAACATCGTCTTCGGCATGGTTACTAGGGAAGATAATCCTAATAGTAATGTTAAGAAATGTCAATAGAGGGCTTCTTCAACCTCCAAGTAGCTTTAGCATCTCCTCAAGGTGCACCCATGGCAAACATGCCTACGGCTCCATGGGTCCGGTGGTTGTAGGGAGCCAGAATCCTACCATCCCTACTGCTGGATCCATCTGTAGTCGTGTGCCTGCTATTGTATCCAGAGCCTTATTCATTGGTTTTTTTTTTATGAAGTTTTTAGTGAGGCACGCATGTATGGGTTGTGAAGAGCGAACCTCTCAGGTGGGGTCTAAGATGTAATTAGGCCACACTTGATTGTATTCAGCTATTCGGCCCCACATGAAATCTCTGTACATAATCGTTTACATTCAAACAACTTCTGTTTGTTCTCCCTCTTTCATTGCCCTCCGTTTTTTTCCTGTGATTAAACCAGTTCGCCAATACTGCGACCTCACCAACATTGCCTTGGTCGCTTTCTTTCACAGCTTATCACTGGAGACTCAAACGGAAGCACAAACCCCAAAAGGCACCTTTCATGTTTTAATGTGCTTCCTCGACCATGCAAAAGAAGTTAAGAACCTGTCTACGTTCTCTACCAAGTCGGCAAATCCAAACCACAGCAGACAAAAACACAGATACAGACAAAGCCATCCAAGACAGACACCCAAAAGAAAAATTCTGCTCCATTATCAGAACCTGCAGCGAAGAGGTAGGTTATGTAAAAAGCTGTATTTCATGTTACACATGTCCAAATACATTTTTACATGGCATCTCCACATACCATGGACAGATCAAAAGTGACGGACTCTAAACATAAAGGAAAAGGCAGAACGCATAGGGCTTCCTCAATCCAGGCCCCCAAATAGGTCAGATATAGCCATTTGCATGACCTTATACATGATTCCATATTGTATCAGCATTTTTCTCAATTTGTGTACCTGCTATTATACCATGAATAGATATGTATAAACTAAAGCAATCTGTCTTGCTGGGTTTTTTTTTTTTTTTTTTTTGCATCCAACAGACCACATAGACTTTAGTTACACAGCCTTCACCTCCTCCTGGTACATACAAACAGCAGGCTGCATCCCTACTGATTTGTGATATCCACGCCTACCTGACAGCTTAGATATTAGTCTTTTTTTAGATAATAATGGCTTAGATATTAGTTTTGTCTCCATATACTACTTTCTTCTGTCCCGTCTCAGCTGAACTGCATGCATATCATCAGACACCAAACAAATGGCAGGGGAGGAAAAAATCCAGATGTCCCTACGCGCGTGATGGCGCGAGCCTGGTGAACTTAAAAGGTGCAAACTGTAAGGTACATTTGGAGGGTTACAATTTTCTGAACTCATGCTCCCGTGGCTCCAGCAACTGGAGTCATCAAACATCCAGAAATTCAATCTTCAGAAAAAAACCTGAGAACGCCACCAAAGATGCTACATAGCAATATAAAATTTAGGTATCCCATGTAAAAGAAGACTCTTGATAAGAGAAAAACACGTTCAAAGACTTTTTTTAATAGTATAAAACATGTTAAGCTCGCAATCATGATAGTGTAAAACTTAATCATGGAAATTGGTACTTTCATAGACTTTGCAGGAAAATTAGACCCCAAATGGTGAAAGACATTTCCAAAGTTCAATTCATGCTAACAAGGCCAACACAAAACATCATAAATAGTTCACTGGTTCTCAAATAGTTGACACTGGTTCTCAAATACACATCACAGCATAGAACACGCTAAATAGTTGTCACTGGTTCTCAAATATAACACATCACACCATAGAACACATCATAGGTGGAGTGCTTTAACATGATACAAAGATAGTCAACCTTGGCATTGATGCCAGCAGTACCTAGCGCTATACCATTTCATCCTGTATAGAATACCAAGGCACTGATGCCAGCAGTACCTAGCGCTATACCCACAGCACTGTTCCTTTTCATCCTTGCAATTTTCTCCATATCACGCCTTCAGGACAAAAAGGGCAACAAAAAGATATCGATCAGGTTAGCATTATCTCGAATCGGGGGAATCAAAATATGTTCAGAAGAATGCTAGGACTTCTATCGTCTTGATTCTTCCATCATTTCATCTAAGGATCCAGCCTGCACTTCACGAGAACATTTGGGGCATTGCTTCTCCTAAAAAATGGTAATTGAAGTCAACATCAGGTTCCATTCTCACTATGAACTTAAGTCGATTGCACGCTGTTGAAAAACATGCATTATAATCTCAACTGAACTTACATGTGCAATTTTAGACATTACACTCATTAGGTATGCAGTTTTAGCCACCATTACATTCATCAGGTGTTATCTAGCTTAATTAACTAATCACAGTTTTAGCAAACTCCTTCATTGAAACAAGCAAACCAGAAAAAGAAGGAAGCATGCTGCAGTGTTGATTATACCCAATGTGATCAACTGAAAATGCTAAGTACATATATATAGGAAAGTTTGTAGCAGGGAAAAAGTTACTGCAGGTGCTACCAGACAACACTCGATGCACAATTAATGTTATAGTTATACAAACATGATAATATGTGCCCATGTGCAAATAAAATCGATAATGGTGTCTTTTAGTTTATCGTCGTCTTCCACATCGAACAAATCATGCAATTCATATGCCTTGTTCCAGCATTACCTATCAAAACCAAACATGATACATTGTTCTGCATTTGACTAAATGATCCCCAAGTTGAACTACTACATCCAACCTGGAAAGGATGTGATTCTATCTCTGTCCTTAATCAAACTATGTAAAGTTTGACTAAGTTTACATAAAAAGAGTATCCGTATATTACACGGAATTGATACACAATGAAAATATATTTCACTACAAAAATAATGACATTTACTTGGATTGTAAATACTGTTTGTATAAACACGTCCAAACTGATTATGGTTTTACTCGGTACTATCTAGAATTGAATTAAAATAAGAAGGGCGGCCCTAGTGCAAGCGGTAGAGCTTTACCGCCTGTGACCAAGAGGTCCAGGGTTCAAGCCCCAGCCTCTGCACATTTGTGCAGGAATGGCTGCTGGCTATTTTCCCTCCCGCAGACCCCGCAGTGCGGGAGCCTACGGCACTGGGTACGCCCTATCTAGAATTGAATTCATTTCAAGACGGAGTGAGTAAGTGCACTGCATGCTTCTTCTATTTCTATTTTTCTATGAAGTGCAATGACCCAAACTTTGAGGTCCTTAAGTTCGGGTGACCATGTACAAGAAGCAGCTGAATAGAAATTCGCAGGGTTGTGTTCCTTGAGGTATGTAACCAAGCAATCAGATGGAATAGAATGCTTATGTATAAACAATATATCACATAACATCCGGAATGTGGTGAAAAAAGATAATCTTTGTCACATGAACAGTAGCAGCTTTTGCTGAAAAATGCCCAAAAACCTGGTCTCTGATGCAAGTCACTAGAAAATTGTGTATATGCACTAGGACACCATTTAGTATCTTTTAGCAAAGGTGCAACTGTTTTTTTTCTTACAGTTGCTGCAAGACACAAAATCGGGTTTAGAAGGCTATATACAAAAAAAATTGCAGTGTCAAACCACTTTTTTTTTGTCTATCTTTCAGCAAAAGACATATTTTAAGCGCTGTGTAGCATAAGTTTCCAAAGAAATGTATACCAATCTCTCCACCTGTGAGTTTAAGGGGTAGCCTCTTCTAAATCTAAATTTGAACTCAAGTTCTAGCTCCGGCTTGAGTTTAACAGAGAAAAAAAACAGATATGAACGCGACAAAATACCACCTAAAAAATACGCAAAAATATATCAAATAAATAAGCACAGAAAGGGGGCTTGCATAACAAGCCTCATCTTTTAGCTTGTGCTACTTCACAAATAATCATAGGGTTCAACAGGTTCATTGCCAAATTCGTCACAGAATAAGATTAAACTGTTGGGAAAAGAAAGGATCTGGATACGACAGGGAATGGAAAAGAAATTACTCCATTTTTCCCCAGCTCGGAGAAATTAAGCCCGAATTCCCAATTATCCTTACAGGCCCCAAGAAAAACCTAGAAGCAGTTGCTCTAAACAAACCTAATTCTCACACATCCATAAAGAACTGCATCCAGATAATCACGCGTCCTGATTACAATCGATAGGGAGGGAGGCGGCGAACGAACCAGCTGGGAGGCGAAGCCGCGAGAGGCCGCCGCCCGCTGAGTGAGGACCCTCAGCTTGCCGACCAGAGCGCGCAACGCCATAGCACCAACGGACAGCCTGGATCTGAGGAAGGGGCGCGTGGGAGAGGAGACGTACGGCGGTAAGCGGCGGCTAGGGCTTGCGATCGTATGGCTTCTTTCTTGGAGAGGGGTTCGGTCGAGCTACTCGAGCCACGGAGAGATGCCCTTAAATGCGCGCCACCGCCTGGGCGCTAGAGCGGAGACCCGGAGTTGGGCTGCAACGTGGGTCGACCCGTTTGAACATCGGCCCGACTCGCTCTCAGGTGGCGTTTGGGTCTTTCTTTATTATGATGACACAATATTTTTTTACAATTACAATATATTAATTATATTTATAAAAAATGATATATTAATTATAATATGTACTCTCCCAGCCCCAAAATAGATGTCATTTGATTTGTACCAATCAAATTTTATCAACTCTAATTAGGTTTAAAGAAAATGCATATGCAAAGTTTATATCTGCAAACAAGTTTATTAAAAAAGTAAATTCAACGATCTAATGTATTATAAATAATATCATTTTTTAATATATAATTTGTCTAAGTTAAAAAGTTTGACCTCTCTAGAAGGGAGAATGACATCTATTTTGGAATTGAGTGAGTAGAATGCAATTATGAAAAGCGTATTGGTCAAACTATTTCAGCTTTTTGACTAAGTTTATACTAAATAATATAAGCATTATGTCTTGAAATAAATTTATTATAAAAATATATTTTTATAACTAATTTAATGACACTTATTTTGTCTCACAAGTGTTAGTATTTTTTTATATAATTTTAGTCAAAGTTTATGATGTTTGACTTCTCGGGATATGATAATTGCATTCTTTTGTAGACGGAGTGAATATCTACTTTCCAAAAAATACTATTATATTATTTGTGTTTTAGTTTACATTGAACAAAATTTATAGCAAATAATATTCATATTTATGTCTCCAGATCAATTTATTATGAAAATATATTTCATAATTAGAAGTATTTATAAAAGCTTCAAACAAACTCGGAAGTATTTGATTCTTTCAAAAAACGATAATTGAAGTTTTTTAAAGCGGAGGGAGTAGTAAAAACTAAGAAGGTGGACGCACACATATACTCTCATAGCGATGTGGTTTGCTTACATGTATTTATAAAGGTAAGTGTGTGTGTTGTGGGTGTTTTTGTAATTCTAAAAAAAAGATGCAAACACGTATCTGTACGACTATACAGGACGAAGGACAGATGATAAACAGGTCCAAGCCAAACCTGGATGAGCAAAGCAAAGAATTTACATAAGGTTTAGCTTTAGGGGTGGAAACTATTTGAACTCTCTCAAGTCTCGACCATTATACAAGTTGAACATTGCATGGCAAAACCAGAGAAATCACGAATTTTCTCGGTGCGGAGGGCCTACAATATTGCTGTGAGGCATCAAACCCTGGAGACAAGCATGGCGGATAGGAAAACTTGGGGAAACATTTGGAAATGCCAGGCAATATCTTCGCATGGAAAGAGTAGGAACATTTTGCCAGCGAACGAAAACAAATACAAAACACGGTTGGAGTTGTCACCGTGTTGTGATTTATGCAGCGGTGATTGTGAATAGTTTTCTCGCTGTCATTCAGTGTCCCTAGGCACGCGTCTTGGAGTTTGCCAGTTCCGGTTCACCGGGGATGACTGCGTTGTTGTTGCTAGATAATTTGCCCAGAGAAGTAGGGAGCGTCAATTCTGGAGAGCAGGGTTTGTGCACAATACCATCACACACAACTCGGGTCACCCATCAGCTTTATGCTGAGTTACCGTGACAGCATCATGCACTGCAAGGATATTAATATTGACGATCCGAAAGGAACGAAGCCACTGACAACGAGCAGAAATCATGAAACAAGAGCGGTCACTGGGCAAGCTAACTGAATGCGGGAGCCTCTCTACTGGCCTGGCTGGGTGAAGATAAACGTTGCGTTGATAGTTGGGATCCCTTGATAGTTCCTTCGTGAAACAGTCCGGAGGCAGGTGCGGCAGCCGTTGCGACTTGCGAGAGACCAAGAGACAACAATGGGAAGGAGATCGATCTTCAGAGTGTGCCGGTGTTTCTTCGAAGATTGCGGCAGCGCAGGGTATATAGAAGCTATAGTGTGCTCTGAGGGTCTGCGTTGGGCAATCCACTGGGGACTCTCAAACGTCATCCAGGGTCCGACTTGTGCTTGGGTTGCAGCAAGGATATATAAGTAACCTGAAGAAGGACTGGTGTGATGGAGGAAATTAGAAGCCTGTCTTGTCTTTAGGAGAGTTTAAGGTTTCTAATTTAAAGAGAGACGATCATCAAGTCGCAAATGATGTAGCCAATTTAGCTAGCTAGGTGCGCAAAACATATTCTGCATCATGCATGGTGAGGTCAGGCACCTACGTGTGCTTATAGGACATCTAATAGCCGATTGTATTAACCATGGTGTCTAGCTAATAAAGCACTCTCTCTCTCTATACTCGCCAAAAACCTTTATAAAAGTTCAATTTCACTACGCCACATTCGTTTTGTAGGGGCGGCTGCCCTGGAGCGCCCCCCTCACCCCCTCATTGTATTCTTACAAATCAAGGCACTATGGGGACGGCTAGCCGAAACCGCCCCTACAAATACCATTTGTAGGGGCAGCTGGTGTTATCAGTCGCACTTACAATTAGCATTTGTAAGGGCAGTTGACAACATTACTTCTCTTTGTGAATTCAGAATGCAGTACATCTTTCACTTATCAGAACCAGCAGTAGTACATCTGCAATGATCTACCGTCTATCTATCGTGCTATGACCTAACAATGACAACTTGAATCCAAACCATCGATCTATTTATCATGCTATTACCTAACAATGATTTTCATAACAGAAAAATTGATATGCCACTAACTATAAATCTGTTCACATACACTGAACATTATTGTCAAAAAAAAAGCTGTAAAATCAGAGTAGGCTCAGATCTTCCAACAATTTCCAACAAATACTCCTAGATCTGGACATTGGGAATAGAGAAGGCGGAGATGTCCACCATCGCTGCTGCAACTCACCATGCAGATGACATCCACGTTGTTGCCTGCTGCATCGTCGATAGCAAGAACACCGTCGACGTGGAGCATCCTCCCAGCGAGCACGCGCTGTACACGGCCACCCAGCATGATGGAGCCCCGCCGGAGTCCCGTGACGAGCCGGTGGCAGACAGAGTTGGCACGGTTTTGTAGGAGACGTAGGGACATGGATCTGGTCCCGGGGAGGCCGGATCTTCCCTGCCGGCCGTCCAAAACCAGCCAGATATGGGGAGGAGGATAGGATAGGCGGCCGCCGGAGTAGTCGATGAAGAGGAAGACGGGGTTGGGGTGCCGGCCGCCGCGTCACCAACCAGATCCGGTCGTCGGCGGTCCAAATCCGCGCTTCCGACCGCTGCAGGAGGTGGAGCTCGGGTGGGGAGGAGGCCCGACGGCGGTGGCGCTCAGGTGGGAAGCACCACTGGGGGCTGTGGCGCTCGGGTGGGAGGGATGGATAGGGTTCGGGTGTGTATTGTCTATGGTGTGACATGTGGGTCCACTATAAACGTGTCCTGTCGGTTTCAATCCCGTCAGGAGAAAAGTAGTGGTTCCTGTCGGATTTTACGGGCCGACAGGGACTCATCTTTGCCATCAGGAAAAACCGAAGCCGAGAGGAAAAAGCTCTAGTCTGGTAGTGGATGGTTTACAAAAGGTTGTTTTGGTGAGCGTTACATCTATTATTTTACATTGCCTTCGCCAATACCGAGCATCAGTTGGTATAGCGATCACTCTATCCTCACGCGGCAGCCGAATGCTGTCAGTGATGTTCTATCTTCTTGATGTGCCAACAGGCAACAGAGCATAGCAGTAAGAAGGTACGCACGTGTTGAATTGTTGCCAGTGGATGAATCTCCAAAGATTGCTTGCACCGGCCAATGAATGTGCCTGCACGTATGGGGATGTGGAGAGCGTTCGATCCAGAACTGATGTGAGCAGGCGTCTCTTTCCGGAGCTTGGCAGCAGGCTTCACATATGGTGTCGTCCACGATGTGTTTTCCACTTTTCCTTTAATTAGTGTTGTTTTACACTGTATCCTTATTTCCTGGGATAACAGCCAGGCGAGGAACTTGACTGTCGTGGCAGAGCTTTGTTTTGCTAGACAAACTTACTCCGTTTGAGTGTTCATTATTCTTCGTAGCCCGGTACAGGTACAGCATGCCGGCGTCCAGTTGTGGATTCGGCTTCGCCTTTGGTTGTTCTCTGCCACGGGTAAGGTTGCCAAACCATACTGTACTCCATGCTAGTAGATGCTTTTTTCACTTTAGTACTACAAAAAAAAAAAGAAAAGTCCGCGTTGGTGGTCGTGGTGTGTCAGCCGGCATGTGCCCAAGGCGGCGGCGTGGGTTTGTGCTTGTCAGCCGAGCCAAGGCGGAGCCGGCCTCGAGCGGCAATCGTAGCTAGCATGCGATGCGACGCTACGGCCGGAGCGCGGGCTCCCATGCGTAGCGAATCGCGCGGCGTGGGCACGCGCATTCGCAGGGTAGTTGGATTTGGATGGACATGGTGTGTACGTGGTGCTGGATCGGTGTCTGGTTTGCAGCGCTTGCGTAGTTGTGCACCGGGGCTCTCCGACCGGCTGCGATAGCGCGAGCGTGCCAACGCGCCTTCCTGTCGTCAAGAAGAGCCTCGTCAGATCGGATGCGGCGGGGTGCGCGGGTAGGTTGCGGCGCGTGAGCGTGACGAGCAGGAGACCCGGTACGGTGGAGGGCTTCTTCTAGAGGCTTCCCGGAAAAGGCCCGAGACCGGGACTTGGTGGCAACGGAGAGCGGGGGAAAGGAGAAGTGTAGGAGCGGGCGGGGTCACGGCCGGGTTCTCTCGCCATGCACGCGGGCCGGTGCAGCGACGCGACGGGACGGGTTTCATCCATCAATCAACTTGTGGCGTGGTTCAAGGATGCTACTTGGCAATTGGCATGCCTGACGTATTAGCCCGGCCACGGCCACGGCCACGGCCAGGCCGACTTGATTGGTCCTGATCGAGAGCGCGTGAAGGTTGGGGCGAAAATTGACCATACTTGTCTAATATTTTAGTTTTTAACCAATAGTATTTAAAAAAACACATGAAATCATGACATTAGTATATTGATCTCTACTAGTAGTACTATCAACAAAATTCAAGTATCAACGAAAATACATAGGCGTAGACGGACACAGTTCCTTCCGTTGGTTCGTTCGTTCGTTCCCCAGCGGAGTAGCTACTGATGGACTTTTGAGCGTGTTTTAGATGCGGACCAGTCCAGCGGAGTGTCTGATCGATCGAGCCGTTGGCTCGTGCGGCTTTAACAAAGAATTTGGACGAGTTAGGTGGGAGCGCTCGGTGGCTTCAGCTCAGTAGCACGTCGTCATTGATCTCCAAACACGTCCTACGCTTGCTTTTGTTTCTTTTATTAGATTTGATTTTATGGGACAGACCTCTGTACTAGTTAGTACAGGGAATGTACCGTAAAGGCCGCATCGCTTTGGCGCAAACAGAGAAGGGATTTTGCAAACACGCACACATTAGTTTTTGATGCAATTATTAATACCCTTACGGCCTCAAAACGGGAGTGGGTGATTGATCGGAGTTCAGTGTACAAAGTGGTCAGTGCTAGACTGCTAGTACTAGTGCTAATAATTTGCAGGTGGCTGGGAGAGCTTTACTAACCACTCGCATGCTGCTCACAATGGTTTATCACGAGCACGGAGACACACAACGAAAGTGCCCTGACGTTTGCGTATTGTGCGAGCAGAACTGCAGAAGCCAGGCGGTCAGGGGAGGGTAGTAGAGTAGGCTCAGTACAGCCGTAGACCTGGAGAGACAGGTGTAGACTACAGGTAGATGGACTGCTTTCTGGCGAGAACCTCCATCACATGCTGCGGAACGGGCGCCGGCGCGCTGCGTGCAGAGCAGCAACAGTGCAGCCCGGCTCTTGCACGCTTCGCGTAAACGGAGGAGTGTGACAACAGCACGACGAGCTGACAATACATAGATTATTTCCAAGGTTCTTGTTCTCTTTTGCATCCACTGACCACTGTATAGTAGTAAGAGCAGCTCTAATGTATAGCACCTCTTGTGATGCTTAGCTCTGCCAAATCAGATGGTGCTTACTTGTTCTATTTTGCTCCAATGTATAAATTATACTAGCATTAGTTAAATAGAATCCGCGATAAATAAACTATTATCCTTTCTCACCCTTCACATATCTTTCAATCACTTTTCTCTCTCCTCTCTCCTCCTAGCAGCTTGAATAGTACTCTAATGTATTGCACCCCATGTTGTCTCGTCTCTCCTTCTAGCACCACCTTAGCGCATACATTGGGGCTATATTAGATCGTAAATTTAGCCTTTTTTTTAATGGTTAGCAACTTATTTTAATCAGCTAAAATTAAGGCTTCATTCATTTTTCCATGCTTTTTTAATCGAAATGTTGAGTAGTCCTTCCATTTTTTAAAAAAAAGTAAAATTCGAATAAAAAGCTGATAAATATGCTAGAATTTTTTTTAAAAAATAAATATAGCATGTGTTTAGCTCCCTGTGGAATGCAAAATGCAAAATTTTAAGTACTTTGGAATGATGAAATGAAAAATGCCAAATTTTCTTATGTGTGTGTTTACTTCAATCCAAAAATGCCAAATTTCATGGGATGGGTAGGGATTTTGGGCTTTTTTCGCCTCTTGAGGTCAAAAAGCAAAATGGAGAATCATAACTTTTTAACAAAAACTTTATTTTGGATGACATAGCAAACTAAACACCCTTGTGTGTCTATGCCCTAGAGCTCCCTCGCTTCGCGACAGCTGTCCGCCACTCTCTCGTTCTTTCTCCCCATTCCCATCCCCACCAGCGGTGCCTGTACCCTACGGACGGCAGGCAAGCAAGCCCGAATCGATCATGGCCGCCGCCCGTGCCCTAGGGCTCTCTACCGGAGAGAAGGCACGCGCCGCCGCCGGGCTGGGGCCTAGCCTCCAGTCGATGCTCCTCCGTGGTGCTTGCCCGCGAGCGCACCCTACCTCACGCTCCCCTTTCAGCCCGCGCGCGTCCCAGCTCCTCCCAGCCTCACCGCGCGTGCCGTCGCTTTCCCCTCCTTGCTCACCTACGCGCATCCCTTGCTCATCGGCGCGCATGCGCGTGCCGGCGCTCCTCTCTATGCCGCGCGTGCCGGAGCTCATCTCCATGCCGACAAGGACCGGAGCTATCCACTTCGGTCGGGTGGCCTTTTCCACGGCCGGGAAGTCAAAGGAGGCAGCTTTCGCCGGCATCGCCGACGAGAAGGATATCTCCCGCATCGTCGCTGCGCTTCAGGCCGCCGCCGCCGCGGGTGGTGATGAAGATCTTTTCAAGAGGCTCACCAAGTTCATCGAAGACCACGGGTTTGTCTTTCGATGCTTTTTTTTTTTTTTGGTTGTGCTTAAATCTCTTTTGCCGCCGGTCCTGGAGCGCTGAGCTCTGTTGTTATGAACTGAAATCTGGTAGCTTGTGCACATAAACTAAACATATACTCATATATAGCAAAAGTATAACTTATTAACTAGATTATTTCTGGATAATTTTGTTAAAAATGGTAATTTTAAAATCTGATTGTGCATTTTATATTCGACAGGAATTCCCCTGTACTAAACCTTGTCCTGTATGTGGTGCTTCATGTCCCCATGTATATATACTTCATCCATTCAAATACATTCTTTACACTATGCTGCCTAGCCTCCCTCCAATTACCATTTTCCATTGCATTTACCTTGAGCTAATCCAGAGTTTAAGCATAAAGGGTTGCATTTTTGCAAACTTCCGATCCCATATGTAATCCAAGATTGAATAATTCCTGTCTAAGCCATTTGACCATCTCAGCAGGGGATTCACTGTCTGTGTAGTATCTTGCAACTACAATTTTTTTTTCGAGATCGTGACTTCACGCGTTTTTCATTAAGATTTTCATTAAGAAGTCTTACAACTACTACAATTGGTACTTGTATTTATACACATCCATGTTTACACTGCTTCTGTCTCTAAGTAAACAAATAACATTATTTTTGACAGAATCCATACTTGCACTAATGACGCAGCCTTTTACTGAAAATCTGTCTTACTTGCACAGCAAGCGTCAACAAATTATAGAGCGGGTTGCTCGTCGCAACCAGACGTTAATGATCCTGGGAGGAGTGCTAGTTGAGATCGTGGTGATCGTGTTGGGCTCCATAGTACTTTTAGGTCCAGTTGTCTTTGACTATGTGAAGGGAAAAGTTCATGAGATGATAAGAGAGGAGGATGCAAAGGTGTCAATTTGGCATACCACTGATAACGTCTTTGGCTATTTCGGCAACAAAATTGCCTCTCCTTTCATAGTGGTAGCCCGTGGGGTTGCTGTGGCCGGGAATCAAGTCCGGAGGGCAGGACGCAAAGTGGCCGTATGGCTGTATGTGATGAAAGAGGAGGAGGTTATTGCCGAGGTTCCAGCAGCCAACACACCAGAGGATAAAGAGCCTGCTTTCAAAAGATTTTGTAAGTTCTTCTCCTTGTGGACTATGATTGATCCTGTTCTCAGTTTTGCATTGTACACTTGTCCATCAAATCCAGGGTCGAGGAACATATACATGTTAAAATCCTAGAGTTTTCAGGACTATGTGTAAATCATAATTACTGAGATATGGTTTTCTGGAAATGTCCATTTACAGCTGGATATGTATGGCTGTGTAGAGCAGCTGATGTCCACCTCTTAGGCAAGTTAAGGTGCTAGAATATTTATCTATTTGTCTTTACCAAGCTCATACTAGAGAACTTTTCATATTTTCAAGGGCTTATATTTTCCTTGAACTTACCAGGAACTGCTCATAAGTAGGTGCCTTTTGTTTGAAGTCATATGTGAAGAAACTAGTTTAGTAGATCATTGTATTGCAGTGTCAAGATCAACAACTAACACTTAAATAACTGGATTCTCTCATAGTACTGATCATTGATTGAAGTTAGTAATATTCTTTTGCTATCCTTTTTGCTCATTCTCTTATTGGACTATTTTTCTTTCTCTGGTTAACAGGGAGCATGGAGGGCACTGACTTAAAAGGTTTGGTGGATGAAAAAATTTTCATGAACATCGGCAAGGCTGCATGTGTCGGTGTAGCTTTTGGCACTGTGCATGGTGCTGGTGAGGTAAATTCTATGCTGCATGATGGGCCTAAGGTTGGCAGTAACGTCAAGTATCACCCCCTGATCAGAACTACCAAGGTGATGGGGCATTATGCAGCATACTTAGCGGTTGCTGGAGCTACATTTGTAGGCGTCGAGCAGGCTCTTGCAAGGTACAGGATGAAGAAGGACACCGTTAATGGTGTTGCTGCTGGTTTTGCTGCTGGTCCTGTTTTTGGTTTCAGAGGTAAGACATTTATCTTGCTCCAGTTGTGTTTGTGTGATTTGCTAATGGTCCTCATATGTGTTGTCCCCTTTGTGCAGCATTACACAATTTTATCTAGTTCGATGAAGTAATATACACTAATTTGTCAATCTGGCATCGTTTGCTTTGTGCAGTCGGGAGGTTCCGGACAGTATTCTTTTCAGGGTCTGCACTCGCTTTGACATCTGTACTGCTGGACGTCACCGGAATGAGAGCTGCTGATGAAGAAAAAGGCAACCAGTAGCTACCCTGTGAAATGGAAGACCAGTATCAGAGAAGTCCTTTCTCTAAAGAAATGCTTAGTAGAGTAGTAGTATTGCAGACAGAATAGTATGCTCGTAATAGTTGTAGTAGTGTTGACACTCAATTGTCCAAGTGCGTATGGTCAGTCGAGTTTGAATGCTTGGTTTGGACTCGAGTCCGAGGATGATATGCAGTACTACTTTTGGGGCCTAGTCCGTTTAGTCCAGCAAGTTAATTTGGAAAGGATCATACTCTTAAGTACTACATTAGTAGTAACTTGCTTGCCTGATAGTGTACGCACGTGAAGGTAGAAGATTTGTATACAGGCCAAAGCTGCTGAATCAAATAGGAAAAGGATTGATGAGTCCTACTCCTACACGAGCCAAAGCTGCTTTATTTGCTAGAGTGAGAAATCAGGAATCTTTATCTTTATCTTTACCTATATTATATTATTTATTAATTAAACATGAAAATTTCAGTCCGCTGCCTTAATTCTGTCCACTCGTGATGCAACTGTCTTTTTCTTTTCTGCGTCGAAGATGTTTTCCTCTGCGTGTCCTTTTTGGTTTGCTTCCAAAGCCAATAGCAAAACTTGATAAAAAAAAAAAGCCAATAGCAAAACGGAGGGAATACATCACGTTGCATCGGATCCGGCTAGCCTACTAGCCTTTCCCATATATACCAAATAAATAAACCATAATTAAATTAAATAGGAGGAGAGATTAGCATAACGTAACATCCGGCACCTTCAATTTTCGTGTCTCTCCGATCTCGGTGGACTCGAAGTCGTCATGGACTACGGTGGTGCCACCTCCACAACATGCTCTGTTGCCCCCTAACGATTCGCAGCGACACCATCGTCATATCTATATTTAGAGCGAAGGAATCGTAAAATAACTGCCACGCATAATTTTATACTCACCTCCTCTTTCAACCATTGGATCATTAGTTATCTTTAAATCTAACGCTCAATATCAATCTAACGTGGGCCTCCTAAAATCTTACGCTTACATCTTACATTCCCACCATGTAAAAAGACAATCTGTGTCATCCTTCTTGGCGGTTTTTTTTGTTGCCGAGTAATTTCTTTTTTGAGATCACGTCCATCCCTAGACGTGTTTTTCATTAAGCAGAATAGAGTCCAACCCAACAAACAACAAACAACAATAGTAACCGTAGTTACCATCAACAAAGAGCAAATAAAACAACCTCACCCCTCCACTCTCAGATTACAAAGAGCACTACATTGCAACAAATTGGCTGCAGCTGCAAGAGATCAACCAGCCAGAAGTGCGGTGATCAGAGATCCTCCTCGTCGAGCCCATCAAGCTCGAGCTCAACCATGCTGAAGTCGATTCGGCCGCCCAACACGGTCTGGAGCAACTCTCTCTTCGCGTCAGGCATGTCCCCGTAGAGGGCCACCCTGAACTTCACCTTGATGTCAGCATCAGGGGCGTTCTCCTCCACCGCAATGCCCATCTTCTTGAAGAAGACATTCTGTGCTTGCCTTGTGGCATTGGCCGCCCTCGACTTGGCTGCGAGCCTGCCACTCCTCCTTAGGACACCCCTCGAGATCGGCGTCCGCGATCTCCGCAAGCACGGCTTCTTGAGCAACGGCTTCTGCAAGGGCAGGTAGATTGCCCCCTCGATTGCCTCCTGGATCGAAGAGGACGCGGTCAGTGCAGAGGTGTCACCCAGTCCCGCCGCCGGGGACGACAGGGAGGGACCGCTCCGGCGAGATACACGACGGCGGCTGACCAGCGAGCTCCGCCTCCACCATACCCGACCACCAGTTCTGGTCAGCTGGCCGGTCCAACGCCTACACGTCATCCCTCGCCGGGGATGCCAGTGATGTCGAGCTAGGATCATTGCCGAAGGGAGATAGATCCACCGCCGGAACCATTTTCGACAGTGCCTGGCTCACCTCCACCTCCATCGACATGGGGTCGAAGTCTCGGGCCACCACGGTAGACTCAGGCTTGTGGGGCCCCGCCTACGCTTGCACTTCGCCTCCCTGCATAGAATTGCAAGAAGCGCCTCCACGCTGCGCCACACCCAGAGACATACCAAAAGTGAAAGCAAGCGCGACTAGAGCCAGGGAGAAGTCCTCACGGACGTGGCAAGGTCGGTGGTCCTGTAAACGACGAATGCCTCCGACTTGGGACGTCCAATGTCCCCCTGAGGCGGAGCCCGCGGCCGGTTACAGAGATGCCGCGTTGACTATGCAGCCACTACTTGGTCCCGTCGGGCGGGTAGCCTCACCAACGAGGCCGGAGGACACCCGCACGCCCTTGCCCAGTGACCGGTTCCCCCGCATCGAAAACAGCTCGACGGTGAGCGACACATCGCCGCGACGTGGTCCCGTGCGAGGCAGTTGAAGCAGCGCCCGACAAGCTCTAGCGGCAAAGGGCCATGGCGCCTTGGTCCCTCTTCCCCGTCGAACGACGTCGGCGACGCTTCCGGACCGTCCGAAAACCATCGGCGTTGGCGGAGGGGTCACAATGAGGCTGCCGAGCCATGGAAGACACCGCCGCCCGCTGCCTGCCAAGCCTGTGGCGCACCGGCGCCAACGCCGCCTGTTGCAGACCAAGGCGATGATGTGCAGGTACACGCGCCGTCTGACCCGTTGGCGCGAGGCAGGACCTACCCCACCAACGTCGTCATTGACGCCGCTTGCCATGTACAGGACCGCGTTGGCCATCCGCCCCCACGGCCGAAGGCGGGGGCGCAGCTCGGAAAGCCCGGCGAGCAACGTCAAGATACGACCGGCGTGCAGGGGCCGCAGGGGCAGGCGCGTCCACGGAGACGCCCGTGGCCAGGTCAATGTCCTCCCAGCACTGAGCCTTGAAGCGCCCCACAGAGTCGCCTCCGGGATGGTAGGGTGCAGCGTGGAGGGAAAGCGATGAAGAGGCCAGCCTCCGGGGTGGAGCGCGATTTGGATGCTTGAATGGCGACGGCGGCGGCCGTGCCCCCAGCACCATGCTGCTGGCGGTGGCCGTGCCCCCAGCACCACGCTGCGGCGTAGGAGCCACTACCTCGCCATCTTCTACATCGTCATCGTTGTCAGACACGTCCTTGGCGAGGACGAAGTCCTCCAGCCCACTGTCCGGGGACCCGGGCAGGCCGACAGTAGGGGATGGACCATCCATGGCGATGGCCGAAGGGATGGCCGTGCCAGTACCCACCACGGGCGACACCCGACCCAGCCCAACGGCCACAGCCGGCGACGAGGAGGCCGACGACGCGCCACGGCCTCACCGAGGGCGGGCAGCGCTGGCACCGACGCCGACACCGAGGGGGGTAGAGGGCGGCCGGAGAAGAAGGGCGGCTCCCCGGCAGGCTGGGGCCCGTGCTCCGTGACACGTCACGGCCCCACCGAGGACGGGCAGCGCCGGCATCGATGCCATGGGGGTAGGGGGCGGCTGGAGAAGAAGAGCGGCTCCTCGTCGGGCCGGGGCACGTGCTCCCCTGGTCCGGGCAAGGTTCGGCGGATCCGGCAATGGGGATGCCGGATCTGGCGTCGGGGAGGAGGTTGACGGGCTGGAAGGATGGGGCGGCGGCGGGGGCAGCGCGGTCGCCCCGCCATCGCCAGGGGACGGAGGAGGGTCGGGAGGTGGGGGACTAATGGAAACATTTTTTGCCAAGTAATTTCTTTACCCGCCGGTCTACCCACATCACTGTTGCCTCATCAATTCGGGGCGATCCGCCGTGTCCCTGTCAATCACGCAGCCAATCCTCCTCATCTCCTAAACTCCTACGCCTCCTTCACTGCATTGTCCTTATTAATGGATCCTCGACCTCAAGGGTGAGGGCTTGTCGCCACATACGGCACTCCGAGGAGGTGGATCGACTCAGCCGCTCAGGTGTTCGATGATCGCAACGGCAGCGCCATGTCGTGCCTGCGGGATCTGTTGACAACGATGGCAACCAGAGGTGGTGACTGCGTGCTCCAAGAAGGAGTCATCGTCCTCAACCGCTAGCAAGCTGTACGAATCGTCTCCACGATCGCTACGCTCGGGACATAGACGGAGTTCCACTGCGATGCGTGTGCAATCCGCGAGAAACAGCTCAAGCAGGCTGATGAGTCGGGATCCACGGCTACATGGACTACAAAGATGGGATTCTGACGGGATTACATGGTGCCTAGCAAGAAGACCGGTAGACGACGAGCACGATGAGGAGGCGCTGCCCTTTGCGTGCTTCATCTGGAGGGAGCCATTCGTTGATCCAGTGGTCACAAATGCAAGCACACTGCGCTTTTGTGAACATTGTACTTTGAAGGCATGAATCCGTTTGGTTTGCTTTTGTTATATATATGCAAGTTGAAACCGATCTTATCGAGGCTCTATCTGGATGCGCGGAACAAGCTCGAGAGGGCAAAAGATTGATCTTTTGCTTGCTACATTACCCGAGAAAACCAACAGCTTTTATGCTAATATTTTTTATAGCAAAATTAGCCTCTTCATTGATTATCACATACATGCCATGTTGACTACTCTGAACATTAGTTAATTCCAAAAGGATCTGTGAGAAATCTTGCCATTTCATTGGTGGTTCATCTTTCTATTAATTTTTATGAGTTGCATCAAGTTACACCATCTTATTTTTGTATTTTAAATTGTCACACGTGCATGTTCAAAAAGGTGCATCCTCTAATTCCATCTGAGATGCACTGTCGTGTTAGCATGTTTGTTTTGATGAACAGTTTATGGTGTAGTTTGTCCAAAGAGAAAATCACATTAGCTACGACCAATACTTCTATTGTATTTTACATTTGCACACGGTACTAACAAAACGAGCCATGGCAAGTTTTCGATTTCTTCTCTTTTGCACCCATCCTGAGACTGTACTGCGAGACATCGACGTAGTTTTTTATAATAACATGGATGACGTTTGATAATTTCTTTGCTCCCGTTGCAACCGCAGGGGCACATTTGCTAGTATATACAAATATATATGTACATTACCAAGACTGGATCTTTTGGGATTTCATGCCCGAGAGGAGATTGACCTAGCTGCTCATGTACCTAACCGAATGATTCTATTCGGCTAGAATTCCCATATTTAATGGAAAGACCAACCGCCTTATATATAAAGGGTGACAACCGATTGAGGTAATCCAACTACACAATCGTTAAAACACAAACCAATCTTCTATCTCTAATTTCTTCTCTCAACCTTCATGTTGTTCATCTCTTGATCCAGGCGATCAAGGATGGCGTCCTAGGCTTGCCGACCGACCTAGGGCAATCCGGCAACGTTCTTGCCCTGATGGGGTCCCTCCCGGGCGAGAGCTTCGACGGCTTCTTTGCCAGTTTGCTCGGAAACTAGCTGTTCTTCGTCACGCTAGCACGTTGGTTATCCTTTGGTGGGTTTGTCCGTAAACCTCGCCGCACTTCACCGCGAAAGGTGTTGGTTATCCGCTGCGTTCTTCGGTCCGTAGCGACCCGGACGATCTAGCCATAGCTGGTGTGTGATCCGGAATCAATCCGGCGTCAACAAGTAGCCTATTAGATTATATACTTCGGCACTTCGGAGTGGCCCTGGTCTGAAGCCTAAACACACGTTTGCATAGTACTTTTCGCCATTTTCATCTGGTGCTAGATTTTTTCTGAAACTGCAAGTCCAAGTCCACTGGTTAGGCTGTTGACTGTTCAGGTAGCACGTTGCACCAATTTCTGAATAATCTGTGCTGCAAGTTCTCCTTTTAACATTTTATATGGAAGCAGTGCGTGTTTTTTATTCCTCGGTGTTCAGTTTTGTAGACTCGGTCCGTGACCGACCCGGGCGCCCAGCCAAGCTCGGAGTGCGTCGTGGCCCTCACTCGCGCGCTGTCCTCCACCTCAGCCTTCGTCGAGTTCGTCTCGCAGCTGTGGCCGCGGTTGGAGGAGGCGCTCGCTTCCCTGCGGTCCCCCGCTAGTGTCGTTGTTGCCGACGCGTTACTGTACTGGGCGCACACGGCCGCGCGGCGTCTCGACGCTGGCGTTCTTCGGCACGAATGTGTTCGCGCACGTCGTCCTGGAGGTAGTCCTGCGCGAAAACCCGGCCCACGTGCTCACCGGTGGTACCACCCCGATGGCGCTGTGTTCACCGCGCCGGACTTCCCGGACGTCCAGCTCACCCTAGTCGACATGTTGTTCCCCTTCAATGACCCGACGAGGATGGGACCGAGTCTTGATATGGATGCCAAGATCGGCCACACACTGGGCCTTCCCCGACCGGGCCGGACGCCGACGTGGCGAGCGTCTCGACGGCGTGGGCGACGAGGCCCGGTCGCGCCAGCAGCGTCACGGCGTCGCTGGCGAGGTCGTCGCCCATCGTCCTGGTCGACGACCACGGACACGGACAGAAGGAGGCCTGCGGGAGCCGCCACGGCGCCGGCCGCGACGGCCTTGACGTGGTTGCTCGCGCACTGGAGGAAGACCGTAGGGGCTGACCATGGCGTTCTTGCGCCCGCGGTGTGTGCCGTTGCGGATCAGCTGCACCCAGCGTCGGGATGGCATCCGGGATGCACCCAATTAATCTCCTCGGCGTGCTCGGTGTTCGCCGACGGAACCGGACGGTCGCCGCGTTCTGCCGCGCCTCCGGCCTGGCGCCCACGTTGATCACATCCACCACGAGGCCCACGCCGCCGGCCTCGAACAGCGCCGCGCGGCCCCGCGGGTGCTTCGACAGGTTCAGCAGGCACGCCACCGCATTGTCCTGCACGGACGTGTCCGTCGAGGACAGGAGGCACAGCAGCCACGGCACGGCGTTGGCCTCCACGAGGCACGCGCGGTAGAACACGCTGTTCTTACACAGCTTGCGGGTGGCACGTCGCCTTCCTGCTCTCCGCCGTCGAACCCGTCGAGACCTAGGCGACGCCACGGCGAGACGGGCAGCGCCCTCGGTGCCACGGCTGTGACCTGGACGTGACCTGGATGCACCCTGACGTGTAGTTTTTTTTTTTTTTTTGTTTGCATGGGAACAGCTCTTTCATTTGCTTCGCACTTCGACGAGGACATATTCTTGTATTACTACAGTTCCGGCCTGTAATTAATCTAAGATCCACAGCCCCTGCCTGAACCTCATCTGATGGTTGCGGTCCCAGCTCGATTCCCCCCGGAAGGAACCACGACCCCACTTTCCTTTCCAACACCTGTCCGCGGAAGTCGACCGATCGATTTGCCCAACTCGTCAAAACGGGACCAAGACAAAGCATTCGGGCCCTCGTGGCCGACCGATCAGAAACCTGCAGCTCGATCGCTTACGATCTCCAACTCCAACGGTTGTCCATTAGCTTGTCATTTTGTCTCTTCCTCGGGCGCTGGCCGCGATTGTGGCGGGCCATCGCCACCCCTGGCAATCCTGCATGGCATGGCCAGGCCCAGGTCCCAGCTTTTATTTACACCTGCAATGGTTTCTCTGATCTGCGCGCGCATGAATTAATTAGAAGATTCGGGCGGGAATTAAGTATACACCCTCAGTTTCTTTTTATTACATGCTGTAACGTCCCGCTCCTTCGAGGCCGGATCCGTTTACATCTGGCCGTTTATTTAGAACATATACTGCCTTCACAGATCAACACTAGTTTTTTTGTGTACTTTGTCTTCACTCGTGCGCATCTGAAAAGACTTCCCGGTCGGTCATCTATCTCTAAATTGCTTCAGGCTAAGCACGCTTAACCTCGAAGTTCTTTAGTGATGAGCTTCCGGAAAATAAGTTATAACTTATTGGTACGAGTATCCTATTAATTCCCCGCTTATTTAGGACATAGACTGCTCTCACAGACCAACACTAGTCTTTTTTGCGTACTTTGTCCTCACTCGTGCGCATCCGAGAAGACTTCCCGGTCGGTTATCTATCTCTAAATTGCTCCAGGCCAAGCACGCTTAACCTCGAAGTTCTTTAGTGATGAGCTTTCGGAAAAGAAGTTGCAACTTGTTGGTACGAGTATCCTATTAATCCTATTAAGCCTTGGGTCGGGTGTTACATACTCACCCCCTTAGAAGACCGACATCCTCGTCGATCAACCCCAGGCCAGGAACGTCTTCTATTGGCCACGTCCGTGTGTTCAGTGCCAGCGCATGTGTCATGCTGTGTGACCACTCCGGATCCACACCAGCCATGCACACCATGTCTGCACAACTGACACACGCGCCCGTGAAACCGCAAGGGTCGGCTCCGATACCATTTGTAACGTCCCGCCTCCTCGAGGCCAGGCCCGCTTACGTCTGGCCGCTTTATTTAGGACATAGACTGCCCTCACAAACCAACACTAGTCTTTTCTATGCACTTTGTCCTCACTCATGCGCACCCCGAAAGACTTCCCTGTCGGTCACCCATCTGTAAATTGCTCCAGGCCAAGCACGTTTAACCTCGAAGTTCTTTAGTGATGAGTTTTCGAAAAAAAAGTTGCAACTTATTGATATGAGTATCCTATTAATCCTATTAAGCCCTGGGTCGGGTGTTACACATATCATATTAGCTTCATCCTAAGTCAAATATATTTGTATCTTTGTCCATTGATTTCAAAATAACTACAAGATTCATGTCATAAGATTTATGTTTTAATTTATTATGAGAAATAATTTCAGAATATGTAATTCATACGTTGTGATCTTTTAAAATAGTTGGAACAAGGAATATGACACGTAAAAAAGAACAGAGGAAGTACCATTTAGGCCCGTCTTAGTGAGAAGTTTCATGATATTGTGTTTTTAATTAAGACTATCATGTCACATGTAATGAATGCAAGGAAATCTGGATGAAACACTCACTCAATAGAAAGTTTTATTATATGATTTCTAGCCATTCAATGTCATAACTCACAGAGTTGTTAATCATTCCAAGAGAATTTCATCCCCATCTTTTCTCTTCTTAAAAGCGTTGTCACGCTTTATTCTGAAAACTCCCATATAAATGGCTATACGTCCATCTTCACGTCATTGCACTCACCAAACTTACATGCACCCAACCATATTTTAAAATGTATATAAGTATATATTAATTTGTTTACCGGATAAGCTTGCTTTTTTATTACATACAAAATATAAGTATTTAGCTTGTTTCCTTGCAAACTCACTCACGGTCATGGAAAAAAATATCTCAGTGAGACTGGTGGAGAATTTTTTTTGACGCAATGGTGGAGAAATTATCATCAACAGTATTGCCAGACTCCTGGTTCTCTCTAATAGTTGGAGGATTTCTCCAATGTGAGGAATGTGATGAGATCTAAGTATTTAACTTGAGACAAGAATTTGAATAAATTGCTTTTCATTATAGATTTGGGGATTTGTGCATATTTTATTTTATTTTATTTATACATGTTCAATGTTTTCCATGGGCGAAGCTTCAAGCAAAATGAACTTGGGTGCACGGTTTAATTAGTAGCATACACAAAAAAATTTTGGAAAATGATCGGCTGTTGAATAAAATCCAACAAAATAGAAAAAACAAACAAACCAACAAAACAGAATTTTTTTTTGGAAAATGATCGGCTGTTGAATAAATCCATGTTGCATTTGCACCATGTAACTTCAACGTGACATCACCCCCGAATGTTCCTGCAAGGTTGATGGTGATGTCAGAGTGACACGAATGGACACATTCGTCTACTCTTGCATCTATTTGTTAGACGGTTGGAGAAGTTAGTTGGTAAAGATATAATATTAATAGTAACTCTCACTGTTGATTGCATCAAATTTGGAGATCAGATTAACTCCTCCAAAAATTTTGTGGAAAAAACATAAGGAAAACAAGTTTCATTTGTAGATATGCTATTAAAACTCTTTAAAAACCCAATGGTTAATTATTGGTAAACAAAATAATGCATCATATATAGACTATTGTCTCATTTGGAAATCCATATGAGAAAATCTTTATTGGAAAAGACACTTATATGAGTTTAGATCAGAACAAGTCATAATTGGAGCAACAACAAAAAGAGAGAGAGAGAGAGATACTCCCTTCATCCCCAAACAAGTGCACATCTTCTTTCTTGAGGAGTTATTTTTTAAAAATAAATACAAAATAGCCCACGATCAATCAAATAATATTTATTAAATGACACTAATATTACTACTTTATATTTCATCGATTGTTAAAATGTTTGAATGTTCTAAAAGCACTTAAGGTCCGATTGGTCCTCTTCTCAGCTCGATTCTTGGGAGACAGGCTCCGGCTGACCAGCAGTGCACAAGCCAAGTTTCGGTGAAACGAAATCTACTTTAGTTTTCCCGTCGCGTTTTTTTTATGGAGATACAACCAACCAGTCGCTCCTCAAATGCATGTGCGAGCTTTGCCGACCATGCTACCAACAACCAATTATTAAGCTGTATCCGAGCGACCAGTCACACCCTTAGCTTATTTGGGGACGGATGGAGTACAGGGAAGAGAAATCCTTCTAGTTTATTCTAAAGAAACATTTAAGGAAAATTAAATATATGATATGACACAACATGTCTTGAATACCCTCTTGAAGACCATGGTGGAGAATATTATATGTTATATATACATTTCATATGGATGTTGCTTGATTAATTTTAATAAATATTTTTATAAAATAGGGAAAACTAAGTATTACTCCCTCTTTTCTAAATTATAAGTCATTTTAAGAATCTAAGAGAGTCAACACATCTCAAATTTAACTAAAATTATAAAAAAATTTACAAAATTATGTTACATCAAATAGGTATATATGAAGATATTACTAATGAAGGATATAGTATAATTAGTTGGTGAAGAAACTAATATAATTAGTTGGCTTCGTAAATATTATTATTTTGTCACGTAAATTTAGTCAAACTTGAGATTGTTTTGACTCTCAAGATACTTGATATGGAGGGAGTACAACATTATATAAAGACAAATTAGAAGGAATAATCTTCACTTGAATTAGATTACGTGCGAGTTCTCGAGGTGGCCCCCATCCACAATGGTTTTCTGATCCGTGCGCGCATGAATTAGATTAGAATGGCGGGAATTACGTCCGTCGCCACGTCGTTGTACGCACCAACCTTACATGCACCCAACCATCCATATTTAAAAATGGGTAGTATATATTAATATTTCTGCCAAGGATAATCTTACTTTTTTTTTGTTTTTCATTTACCATACAAAATATAATTTAACTCATGGTCATGGACAAAATATCTTGAGGAAAAATTACACTTGAACACAGAAGATATGACACATCTGAATACCCTCTTGAAAACCATGGCGGGGAAATATGAAATGTTATATATACATCATACGCTTGAACCTTGCAAGTTGGTGTTTATTTGAATAACATAAGTAACATCGTCTGCGTAGCTGATAATCCATTGAAACCATCCATAATGTTTATAGAGATTCGTTAGACGGTGTTTTGACGTCCTACTAAGATCATAGTCCTGGTCACCTGAGCGTTGCATGGATTAATGGATTGGATTAGTGGCTAAGGTTGTTTTTTTTTTTTTTGAGAAAAAAGTGGCTAAGGTTGGCTAGTCGGACCCAATTGCTGGATGGGGGATTCAATACTTGTTGGACTAACTCAGGCCCAGTAGACAAACTTTGCGTGGAACTAGCCCAGTAGCGCAAGTCTTCTCTTCCTGGGGCCCTCGAGCACGTCCAATCATACTCAGTTTGTCTTTTCACATCTCCTATATGACGTGCGATGCATGCTAATCCTTTTATTAGAGTTGTCGAAAAATATTTAAAATATTTGTATCTCTAAAAAAGTTTATTATAAAAATATATTTAATTATTTAACAGTTTATCTAATGATACAATTACGCACCATAAATATTAGTATTTTTCTTATGTGTTTGGGCATAGTTTAAAACATTTGACTTTTCGGGACTTGTGAATGACATTATTTTTGGAACCAATAAATTATTTATATTATATTAGACTACTATAAAAAAAAACATCTCAAAGTGTTGCTATTCAATATCCTTGTGCATTAATAAGACCGAAGGTGATAACATCATCCTCCATCCGTTCCCAAGCAACCTCCTTAAGGAACCATTTGGGAGCAACTCCTAGATCAAATAGGCTCTAGATTCCAGTAGGGATCTAATAAGAATCGACTTTCTATTTACCTAAAACCTCACACCCTTAGATGTTGTTTGGATCCCAAGCGATTTTGAGAATCGAGATAAAAAGAATCCTAATAGTTTTATTGGATTTCAATGTTCTTAAAATTTATGAGTTAAAATTCCTATAAAATCTAGCTTGTTTAAGGAGAATGTAGGATTGCGGGATTTGTTTCTATCCAAGTTCTCAAAATCCAGAGGATCCAAATGGTGCCTCATCTGCTCTCAACTCTGCCCCTATCAGAATCACTACATCACATACCAAGTAGTTGGAACTAAATCACGGGGTGGAGCTGAAAGAACGATACGTTAGATTCATCAAAAATAAAAGAGAATGTCTGGGTTTTGGACATCTGACGTCGCAACTTGCTCCAAACATCTCTAATTTTTTATGTAGCCTCTACATGCGATAACATGACACCTCGATAAGTTTCGTGATTTTCGGACTTCGTTTGGATTTTATATAATTAAAAAACACTTCTACCGTACCTGGATGGTCATGTTTCATGGACAAAGCGTTTAAACTTTTGGGTAAGTTTATGGACACGGCCTCAAAATACACTCTCCAATATGAATATCATTTTTTAAATGGCTATGTTTCATTATTTCATGCACCTGCAGTTCAAATTTGGATTATGCGGAAAAATTCAAGTAAATAAAATAAATGAATGAAATATAGCAAAGTGTTATAAAAAGGACCCAAATTCGAACATGTGCTTGCAAACAATATGCTTGGGCCCCAGAAAAAGTTCAAACTCAAAATTCCAAAAAAATGAAAACTTTACCGACTGCCAATTACGGCACTCGCCAAAGATGTACTTTGCCGACTATCCAGCGTGGCAGTCGGCAAAGGGCCGAGGAGAAAAAGGGCCCAGCCGGCCCATCTTTTCCCCAACCTAGCAATAGCCGCCCACATGCGCCTGACCTGCCCTCCCCGCCGCCGCGTCCCTCCCTGCCGCCGCTACCGTGCCCCGCCGCCGTGCGCCCGGCCAGATCCAACGTGCCCCAGCCCCCGCCGCGCCCCTGCCCCGCCACCGCGCGCATCCTCCGTGCCGCCCCACCGCACGCGCTAGCCCACTCGCGCGCGCCCGCCCCACTGCCTGGCCGCGCGCACCCACCCCACCGCTCGGCCACGCGCGTCCGCCGCGCCGCGCCACGCTTGCTCGCCCCATCGCCCCGCCGCCGCGCATGCTCGCCCCACCGCCGCGTGCTCGCCCTGCCGCCGTGTGGCCATAAGGAGGAAGAGGAGGGAGGAAGGAGAAGAAGGCGGAGGAGGAGGAAGAAGAAGGAGAAGGGGGAAAAGAAGAAGGAAGGAGGAGGAGAGGAAGGAGAAGGGAGGAGGAGAAGGACCTCCGTGGCCGATCATCGACATCGTTCGTCCACGTCGGTGGCCGTTCATCCACATCGGTGGCCATTCGTCCACGTCGTCAAAGCCGTTCATCGACGTCATTCATCCATGTCTTTCGTCCACGCCGTTGTCCCCGCCCATCGCCGTCCGTCCACGCCGTCGTCCCCACCCCTCGCCGGAGAAGAAGGTAAAGCCCCAGGGTTGTCACTGACGGCCTTCGTGCCGAGTTTGTTGATGAGTGGCCTTCGTGCCGTATATGTGTTGTTGGCCATCGAGCCGGCTTCTTTCTTGCAGGTTTTGGAAACCTCCCCGTACAGGGGAGGTTCTGCCAAAATTTTGTACTTATAGTGTTGTTTTTCTTGTTTTACAGAGCGGGTCATGTAAATACTATATTGTTCTTATTATTACTTTGTAATTATGCTTCGTTCATTTTGCATCTCTTTACAAAATACTTATCGATTATTTGTGCTAATTGGTTTAATCTTTGTCTTTGTCATTGCAGGCACAGGACAAAATGCCGGGCGAAAGTAAATGACCGTGACGAAACGCAAAGTCGCCCTACATGATGCGTGGCATCGAGGAGGAGGCGTACGAGGAGCCGCTGAGGGTGGAGTCAACGGCGAGGACTGGCTCACGTCGCTCGGCGACGAGGCAGCTGTTTTCCTCGGACGGGCGCGACCAGGACGAGGAGGACAGGTGCGACCAGGATGGGGGCGAGGCGACACCAGGGGAGATGGCTTCCTCAGGTTCGAGTAAGGTCTACCGACACAGGATCACGCGCCTCCCTTCAGCGCCGATCGCGGAAGACCACCGTCTGGTGATTCGACCCGACGGTGACAAGTAAGTAATCGTTTATGTTTTCACGAATTATTCATATGACATGTTTAAAATTAAACTTCAGACTAACAATTCTTCTTAATGACTTATGCAGAAGCTGAAAGCTTGTGCGCTGAAGGTGTTCACGCCATCCTAATAGCATACTGGGTCTCCTGATTACGAAGCACTACCCTGGCCTTATCACCCATGACGACGGGACCAAGGTGGTGCCCTAGCATTGGCCGGACTTCTTCAACGTCAAGGATGAATACAAGGTCCCCATTGTGACCAAGATCAAGAGGGAGTTCTGGGTGAGTCTTCATTGCACCGTTTTGTCAATACGACGCATTCGTTGGATGTTCTTAAAATAATGAAATGATACATGATATCTGTATGCAGGATTGGTTCACGTGCGAGGAGGGGCGTGAGGTCCAGGCGTCAACGGTGCAGGACAAGGTCGCCAAGTCACGACTCAAGGACATGTACCACGAGGCACACATCTAGGTTCTCATCACCTACTACACCGACGTGCTTCGCCTACCGCTAAAGAAGAAGAAAGCCAGGAAGATGATCCTCTACCCCGAACTGACATTGCCAGGGATTTCTACATTCAGGTAAGTAGAAAACGTTAATTCTGATTCCTTCCATGAAAAATAAGTAGCAAACATTAATTCTGATTCATCTTCTGACATGTTATGCAGTTTCCTGCTGATTGGTGCAAAATACACATGGACTGCTCGGAGGCCATTGTGAACGACTGGAGAAAGCCGGAGGCGTACGTGAACCACAGACGGCAAAGTGACTTTGCCAAGGCAAGGACAGAGGTGGCACACCACCAAGGGAGCCGCTCCCTCAGAGGGTTCATGGACGCATAGGTACGCTTCTGTTGATTTATTTATTTATTTATTCAATCTCATTACGTGTAATCAACCTCATGTTTTCCTCGCAGTCCTAGTCGCATGGTAGGCAGGTGATCAACGAGTACGAGGGCTACACTCTGTCTCACAAGGGCAAAGCGACAGATCCGTACAACGTCTACAGCTCGGTGGATGGGCCCGAGGCGTACACCAAACCAAACGCCTACGAGAAGATGGTCCAGTACACCGAGGCGGCTCACCAGCGCCATGGGGAGGACTTTGATCCTGCCATCCATCCCCTAGACCCAGACATCCTGATGAGTGCGAGAGGAGAGAAGCAGCACGGCCGGTACTTTATTGCCCACAGCGCAATCGACCCGTCCACCGTTCCCACCCTTTGTTAGGTTCGTCGATCTGACAGCACGACCTCCTCCGACGTCCCCATACGACCTCGGCAGCCAAGCCAGACGCAGGCGTTGACGGCGGTTCAGGTAACTTTAGTTTTATTCATCGTTCATTGGTTTTACATATGTACCTTTCCTTTTGCATTGTTTAAACGTCGAGGGTGTAACATTGCAGTCCGAGCTGGTCGAGTTACGGGCCGCGCAGGAGGCCTATCGGCGGGAGATGGTGACCCGAGAGGAGGCCAATCGGTGGGAGATGGCAGCCCGAGAGGAGGCCCATTGGGAGGAGATGGCGCGCCAGCTAGAGGCTGTCCGGCAGCACTCGCAGCGTCAGATGTAGGATCTTGTTGGCTACTTTTAGAGCTTTCAGATCTCTGGTGTTCCTTTGCCTCTGTTGCCTGCTTCGATTTTCGCTCCACCACCACTTCTTGGCCCTATAGGGACTCCGATGAGTATATATGTTTGTCCATTATTTTGGCTTATGCGATCATCATGCAGGTACTAATAAGATCGATTCTCCTTTGTGCAGGCACAGTCGGCGGGTTCGAACCCGACTCCTCCACATGGCCATTCTCCAGGCCATGGGTGGCCGATTATTGCCCCTCAGCCACACTTCTGGCCTCCGGGTGGCAGTCTTCCTCGGCCTCCGTAGCACAGGACCTCCGCGTGGGCAAGCTGCCCTCCTCCGCCTACCCAGCACGCGCACTCCGGGTGAGGGCACTAGTACGAGTCGGCGTCGCACGGGATTGAGCCAGGACAGTCCTCGTGGTCTTCGTGGCCTTCACACCATGATGGGCATAGGGACGACGGGTCGGAGCACGAGTGAGAGCCTTTGTATGGATTTGTGAGACTTTGTGATTGTTGGACATGTTGGACTTGCGATGTTGGATGTTGGACTTGTTGGATGCGTTTGTTATGGATGACATATGATATATATGTGCATTTGTGTTATATACGTGTGAATTTGTGTTATATATATGTGTGTGTGATTTGCCTGCTGTGATATATATGGAAAAACAGAAAAATAAAAGAAAAAAATTCTAGCTTTGCCGAGCTCCACACGCACCAGCTTTGCCGATTGCCTGCGCTGGCAGTCGGTAAAAGCTGTTTTTTTAAAAAATAAGAGTAAAATACAGTAGGCCCATTAACTTGCATCGTTGTCTCAAATTGGTCCGCAAACTTCGAAACCGTGTCTCAGAAAACTTTGTAACACGTTCACCACAGGTCCAAAGCGGAAACCAGTCCGATTTTACTACGCCATTTATCAAAAAAGCCCTTCCCCCGTCACCCACCTCACCCGTGAGCCCCTCCTACGCTCTGCTTGCTGTTGCCTTGGGACGAAGGAGCAGAGGAAGAAGCAGAGTGATGGGTGACCGTGGGCGGAGGCCGTAGCCATCCTGGCGCGGGTGTGTGGCCGCCGCACTGCCGCACGCGCGCTCCGTCGTCTCGCGCGCGGCTGGTCCGCTCCGCCTCGCCTCCCTAACTCGCGAGCGCCGCCAGCGCCGCGGCCAGCGGGCGTCAGATCGAGCGCGCGCGAGCTCTGCGGGGCACGGCGGCCGGAGACTCGGCGGAGCTCGGCACGGAGAACACTTCAGGTCCGACTATGGCAAACGGAGCTGCAGCGCGGCGCGGTACCGGATCCCGTCCACGGGACACGCGTGGGCGCCGGAGATGCAGAGCAAAAAGAGAGTCCGCCGCGGACTCGGGCACGCGCTGGACGACAACATGAGCACGGGGGCGCCCACGTCGGCGTCATGAACCGTTCCGCGCTCGCGGACACGTTCGCACGCACGCTGTGGCAGCTAGAGTCCACCGGGGGAGCGCAGTGGCCCGGGATGGAGCTGGCCGTGCGCACGGACGGGATGCGGTGGTGGATTGGCAGACATGATGGTCGGCGGCAACGAAAACCGTCAGTACGAGCTCTCTGGTGAATGGACTGTGACGAGATTTCTCGTAGATGCTAGCTAGCCATCTCAGGCACTCGGAGGTCGAAGTAATTGGATTAGCGTGGAGTGTGTGTGGCGAATTTTGGAGCGGAACGATGGGCATCCTCGGCTTTTATAACCGTTTGGCTTCGACATCTTCGCCAGGATGGAGGCCGACGGTGTCCAGCCCAACGAGGCCACCAGCGTCGCGCGCCTCGCCGCTGCCAACTGCAACCCCGCCATGGTCTTCTCCATCATCCGCTCGGCTTCGGCCGCCTCGACGGCAATCCGGACATGGCCTCTGTGCACCGCGTGCATGCACGCATGGAAGTAGCAGGGCTCGGCTCCTGCTCGCGTACCCACCGCTGCTCGCCAGAGCTGTTCGACGGCGAAGGCCACGCCAGGTGCCCGCACGGCTGCGGCGGAGCCCGGAGAGGCAGAGCTCCGCGACGCAGACGGCGCTGCAGCGACGCCGGACCAGAAGACGCAAGCGTGCACGCTGATGGAGCTCGGATCGAGGAGGGCGCGACCATGCATTGGTGGGAGTCGGACGAAAGGGGACAGAGGAGGGAGGAGGGAGGAGGGCGAGCGACGGCCGCGCGCGCGGCGAGGCAGAGCTCGCCTAACCGCGTCCGCCCGCGCCCTCGGCGTGGCGCAGGTCGACGACCGACACGAAGCGCGCGGGCAGGGGCGGCTGCTGCTGCTGTGACGACGATGGGGACGTGGACGGCCGCTGAGCATGGGAACGGGAAGGCACCGGCGAAGAGCGCCAGGTGGTCGACGCCGCCGTCAACGGGGCCTACGCTGGAGGTGCTCCATGGGAGTTGAGGGATGTTTTTAATAAATGGCGTAGCAAAACCAGGTTGATTTCCGGTTTGGACACAGGGTGAACGTGTTATAAAGGTTTTTTTTTTAACAGATACCCTGTTTTATAGTTGGCGGACCTATTTAGGACAGTGATGTAGGTTAATGGACCTAAAGTGTATTTTACTAAAAAAAATAAAACCTCTTTGCCGACTGCCAACTTAGGCAGTCGACAAAGTCAACTTAGGCCATCGACTGCCGTCCACGTGGCAGTCAGCAAAAATTTCTTTGCCGAGCATTTCTTTGCCGACGAACCTTTACCGACTACCATCATAAAAAGCAGTCGGCGAAGAATTCACCGACTGCTTTCGGTCCTTTGCCGACTGCTTCCGTCAGTTGAAGCAGTCGGAAAAAGAAAACTGTCTCCCGTAGTGGGTGATGCAGTACGGGCAGCTAAGCCAGCTTGGATTTGATTGCCACACGCTGCCGAGCCTGCCGGCTTAACGAAACGAGTACAGTTTTGCATCGCCAAGATCCATGGCACGGTAAGGGAATAAGTTGTTTTTTCTAAAAAAGAAAATGTATATAATAACATAGGTTAAAAATAAAATATTGTTTAAAGAAGGATTATTATAAAAATAAAGATTCTCCCTAGATGTGCGTGTAGCCGGAGAAGACAGAAGAGAGACCTCGTTAGCAGCACTCCTGCCAACTAGTAGTACTTCACATACACTTCACACTACGGGGAGTACAGCCATACAGTTGGTCACAGAACAGAAACAAGTGACCATCCCTTTCTCCCATCATACAAGAGATCATGTGCACTTGGCGCTTCACCATCACAGCCATTTCTCAATGGTACGTGGGTGAATTACAACCTATAGATATAGCGCTAATCGCTTCGATACACACCTGTTTGTTTTGTACAAAGAAATAGTCTAATAGTGCTCAGTGCAGCACAAGCGTCAGAGATGGGAGGAATTGCAAATCATTCTGAAGGTAGGTGTAACCCACGAGCTGTACACAGGTCCAGGGCTCTCCCAGCTGCTGTGAGTTGGGGCTCTAGCAGGAACATCCTTTCACCATCAGATCAACCGCCTACAAAATGTGTGGCATCCCACTAGCAGTCTTACCTACAAACTGGGAACCTGCGGTTTGTGATTTGTGTTGTCATTGCATCATCAGTGGTGATGCCATTTACTGGAACTTGCAGTTTGTGATCACTGATTCACTGTTGTCTTCAGTGTCGGCAATGGCACTTCTCGTCCAATAGTGTTCCACGTGGCAGATATGTTTTCTGAGCGTTGAGCAGCTTTCATGAAGTGGAGATTTGAGATTGACAGGCTGAAAACACTTGGATGCAGGTAGTTTGAGCTGACTGCTTGTGTGGATCAGATGACAAGCTCGAGTGTATCCAAGACCACATGGCTATGGCTAACAGTATCCTTTTGTGGTGAAACAGCTATGACACCCTTCAGTAATCTGATTACTTCGCTGCAACCATCAACATAGTAGTTTGCTTTACTGGCCTTCGGGCCAACGGAACAGGCAAATACTTCTGGAATGGCAGGCTCAGAAAGGGAGGTAGCTTTATTGATGCTCTCAAACATGTCCTCGTCTGATCGATCATTTCCGATGCACATCAAAAGATCCGGTACATCCCCTTCGCTGACCAAGGTCTGAATGATCTTGTCCACAGAAATCCCCTTGTTAACTCCCTGTGTCCATGAATACATACATTTGAAGCTTCAACAAACATCTAGATGATAAAATACAACAAAAAGTCATGAAATATCAGATACTGTACAAACCTGAGGTTTAACTTCTACAATCTGATGGCCACGCCTCACAACAACAGGCTCATTTGATAGGACTCGCTCCAGATGGCCCACTAGCTCCTTCGCTTGGCATGAGCCGAAGTCATGATCTGTGTTCTCATAGTGCCATACCAGAGCACTCTCTTTTCTCTCTATGAAGGACCCATCAGTTGTTTCCATATATACATGCATGATAGGCTCCGCAATGAGTTTCCATTCAGAATAAGGACCTGACGAACTTGTCTCCCATTCAGCTGCTTTGTTCCATCTGCGAGAACAAACATGGTTAATCAAACATGGTGAAAGAAGTCACGTAACTGTGTATCAGCAAAAGATTCTTTACCTGATAAAGTAACCATGTTCAGCAGCAATACCAAGGTTCTCACATGAAACAAACCACTCACTTAGGGAGTCTCTTCCTCGTCCGCTGACTAGAAATACAGTGTTCTTCATATCATTGCACAAGCTGTTAAGGATAGAAATAAGTTCGGCACTTGGAGATTTGTTGAGTGATGTCTGCGGCACAAGGGTCCCATCATAGTCCAGAAATATCATCCTCCTGTTAGCCTTGTTATAAGACGAGGTTAGGTGTTCTAGAGACAATCTTCTAAACCCAGGTGAAAGAGCAATAACTCTAAAATTTAAACCAAACCCAGTTGTCCAAAATCTTTGGCTATATTGCTCTCTGCATGCTCTGTCCAGATCCTGGTTAAAACTGTGTGCCCAGTAAGCAACATCGTGAGATGTGACATAGCGATAGTGCTTTTCATGGCGTAGATTCTTCTCATATTGTGTCAGTTCTGTTGCACTGTATAAGGCATCAGCCACATCTTCCATACTCCAAGGATTTACCCTGAAAGCTCCACTAAGAGATGGAGAGCAACCCACAAATTCAGACACAATAAGTGTGCTCGTGTGAGATGAGCTCTTAGTAACACCTCTGAGCTTATCAATCTCCTCATTTCCCTGCCTGCATACAGTGTACTCATACGGTATCAAATTCATGCCATCCCTCACAGCATTTACGATACAACAGTCAGATGCAGCATAAAATGCAATCTTTTCATAGAAAGGTATTGAATAGTCAATGAGGACAACAGGCTCGTAATTAGCAGAACCATATTTATCATTTATCCTTTGAGCTACGGATACAGCTTCATATTTCGCTTCCTCAACATCTTTTCCTATGCTTCTTGCAGGATTAACAATCTGTACAAGGACAACCTTCCCTCGAAGCTTAGGTGTTCTTTCCAGAAGAAACTCAAAACCAAGCAATTTTAGACTGATACCTTTAAAGATGTCCATGTCATCTACACCTAAGATTACCAACTTGCCACTATATCTACTCTCAAGTTCTTGAACCTTGTTAATTGTAGCAGGCAACTTCAACATGGACTCAAGCCGGCCAACATGTACACCTGCAGCAAGAATCTTAAGGCTCACTGTTCGGCCAAAGTACTCTATACCAATGTGGCCACGTTTTGACTCATAATTAAGTCCTAACAGCCTGCTGCAACATGAAAGGAAGTGGCGGGCATAGTCAAAAGTTTGAAAGCCAATGAGGTCAGCATTAAGAAGTGATTTTAGAATTTCATCCCGCACTGGCAGTGTCCTATAGATCTCAGACGAGGGAAATGGGCTGTGGAGGAAGAAACCAACTTTGATCCGGTGCAGTTTCTTTCTTAGAAAGGTTGGGATAAGCATGAGGTGATAATCATGAACCCACACACAATCATCATCCGAATTGACAGCCTCCACAACTTTGTCAGCAAAAAATTTGTTGGCCCGCAAGTAGGCTTGAAAAAGGGAGCGATCAAAGAGCTCACCTTTGTCATGACAAACAGGAAGCATATAATGGAAAAGTGGCCATAAGTGCTGTTTGCAGAATATGTGATAGAATTGCTGCTGGAGGTCAGCTGGGAGAAAGGTAGGTATGCATCTGTGTTCCTTGAAGAGCTTCTGAGAAACTCGATCTTGCTCACTAGGATCCACTTGAACATTCAAGCTACCCACATAAATAACTTCATTATCAATTGGAAAACCATCTTTAAGTTGAAAAAGAAGTTGATTATCATCCATGGCAAAGGACCATTCTCCGGTAGCTTCATCTTTTGCACAGATCATAGGAAGGAAATTTGCAACAATAATTTTTCTCTTAAAACAAATAGGCATAGAACCGTCAGAGTTGCCATCATTACTACTTTCCCAATCAGGGTCAGATATGATGCCAGGAGAGGTGATCACATCAGGAAGAGATCTTATAGGTTGTTGGAAGTCAAACACATCTTCACAACACATATCTAGCAGGTTTGTGTACGACTTTAGAACCATATTTTCTGCAAAGAGATGCCAAAAATAATAGTTAGACCTTTACAGCCAACAAAATACTACCAACATATAAACAAAAAACTCGACCCATGGGGGATAGAAAAATATCACCTACATATATATGTGTGTACATTACATGGGCACAAACTCTGATAAGAACATATGAAAATTCTAGCAAACATTTTTGTTTCCTTAAACATAAAAATATTGTCACTCAATTGATGGACCATCACTACAACAAAAATACACCATTTGAAAAAAAAAAACTGCTTGCCAAGATACACTCAAGAACAAAATTGATGTTAGCTAAGTGTTCACAGCACAGAGGCAATCTAGAACGCTGCCTATAATAATAAATCCAAAGGAAACATCGATAAAATGATTTAATCTGACTCTATCAGTATTCTGGGTCGAGTAGAAAAGGGATATATGAAGTTCAAGACCTTGCTAAAACTGGCATGGCCCTAATATCTATGGAGCTTTAGAGCATCTCCACCAGTTCCCAATAATCTATCCCCAATATATATGTATTGGGGTAGTCCAATCTCCCCTGATACCGATATGAAAGGTGGGTCCACAGGAGCGTAGAAGAAAAGATGGTTGAAAAGAGGTAGTTGGGGTGGTCCCCGTGCTATTGGGGAGATACAACTCCCCCTTTATTTGAGGGGAGATGAAAGAAATATTGGTGCCCACAAAAAAGGGAGAGGTATTGGGGAACTGCTAGAGCAAGAAACAAGCACAATTACCCACAAAATGACAGTTTTATGGGGATAGGGGGAGGTATTGGGAACAATAGTAAAGAACAAACTCTTTCCTGCTCCCTCAACCTTAATTCACTCCCATCATGCCAACATATTGTATCTAAACACACTGGCAGATTGATCCAAGTAGCTAAAGATCCTTCATTCAACATCTCCGGGAGAACAGTTAGGAAACACTAACTACAGAGCCTGGGTCAAAATCTCATTTACCAAACAAGGTGTAAAGAGGTGAACTCTCTCCCTTCCTGCAAAATGGTAGCAGATGTGGCATCCAAATGAAGAGGGATAAAGTCAAATTTGATTGCTGGGAGGCAAGGAATGTATAATCCTCGCCAAGCAGTTAGCCAGGTCAATTGATAAAATTGAAGGAAAGAAAAAATGTAACTAACTGCTACTCATTTGCAGCTATGATGACCTGGCCTGAGCTGATACACAATTTGCTTTGACTAGGTGTGGATGAATAATTAACATGCAAGAATAAATTATAATAGAGCACCCATAATACAGATTTATTTCCAAAACAAACAAGAGCATAGCAGGACAAAAGCTCCGTTGGGTATGTAGTTGCTACAGTATAATATTGCGCTAAAGGCAAAACATGGACAACCTAGAGGCATGTAAACATAATATTTTGCTCCAGGGAGTAAAGGCAAACAAAGGTAGTAGAAAATTTAATACTAATGTTACACCCTAGTTCCATGATGAGCTCCCCAAAGTTCCATGATGAACCACATCTACCTTCACATTTAGGACCACAATATCCAATCCAACCATCATTTAAAAAATGGACCACACTCTCTTACCAATATAACACAAAAGGACAGATTGGAGGATCACAACATGATGCAAACAATACTTCAAGGAATTATTTCCCTCTCACCAGTCACGGATATTAGCATACAACTACCACGTCATACCAACTTTGCTAACATAATGTATCTACCTGCAAGACCTGACATGCCAATCAGGAGATGTCATCATGCCAGCTATACTGGCTCACACTGGAACTTGAACTGTTTGGTGAGATATGTCCTACGAGAACATAGTGATAGTGATACAGAGAAGGAAAGTTTATCAGAACAAGAGGAACCTTGAGCTAGTGTGCTCATTCTATTTGGTAATAGGCGAATAGCATGTTAAATGCAACTGGCATTGCCTTTAATACAAGTAATATATGATATACTAACAAAATCCAATTTACTGTATGTTCTGCTACAATCTCCTACAGAAGAACAATTGTTAACTAAGACAATACCACTACACATGGATATCAGGTTATGGTGACCAAACTCATACATAAAGAGGGCAATGGTTTTTTTTTTTTTTTTTTTTTTTTTTTTTTTTTTTTTTTTTTTTTTTTGTTGTGTGTGTGGTGGGGGAGGGGGGATTTCTCCCATGCTTTATAAATTGAAGACTAATTTTCTGAGGGAACAGACATTGGTTAGATCAGGATATCTTGAAGACTAATTTGCTGAGGGCAATTGTACGTGATGCTGCCGAATAATGGTGAGACCATGACTTAAACATTACAGGCATCATGTGAGACATCGGTTAGATCAGCAAGCAGCCGTGCACTGCTTTATTGGGAATTTTGAAGTCTACATACAGGAAACAGAGAAACTATATGGTCTTGCTACGGCACTAATCTTTTTGATGAAACAGGAGGGGTTGAAACCCCTATTGAAAATGTGGACACTAATCTTTGTGGCTTTGGAACATAACTGCGTCTACAAACGAAGTCTGCAGTTTCATTTGCCTTCTTGTCCACAATTCATAGGCTCTTTTGTCTTATTTTCCCATTTCAACCTCTGGTTCCCCATTTCCAGGATTGGCATAGCTACCAACTTGGCAACTATTAAATCCAGAGAAGACCATTTTTCACATCAATATCCCCAGTTTTCTCCCAGAATAAAAGACAATAATAGATCGCTTAAGACCTCCAAATCAATCAGAACCTATCCCCAAATATCACTCTTTCCTAATTCAAGAACAAAACTAGCCCTTTTCATTCGAACCTACGAGAAGTCAAGAACTGACAACCAAGAGCACTGTCGAATGGGTCAATGAACATACGGATCAAGAAGGAGGAGGAAGCATTTCTTACCACAGCGACGAATTTAGCCTCTCCCCAAATCAAAATGTCAGTTTCTTGGCACCAATCCCCCTTCTCCTCTCTACCCAGCACAGGCAAACCTAAAGCCGTGGGAGAGACAAAGAGAGAAGGAACAAGAGGACTACTGGACAGTGGAGACGGCTGGGAGTGGGAGTGGGAGAAGAAGGGATGAACGGAAATGTGTCGTGGAGGTTTGCGGATTTGGAGGAGGCTCCCTTTTGGAAGATCGCAACGGGAGGTCCTCTCGGACGATTCTGCCCCTGCTGGGCTGCTGGTCGTGCTCGTGCCCATCTAGGCGAAAGCCACTGCGGTCTGTGGATAAGATCGCGCTTTTCACCTCTTGCTGGTTATTATATTTTTCACGTCTTCGTTTTCTCTTTGTGCATAGTATTTTACTTCAGTATATCCTAGCGAAGTTTTCGGTCATATTCTTGAAACTTGCAGGTGTTTTGGCTAGTAATCTCCGTGCTGGTTATAAATAAGTAATTCAATTGCTTTTAAATTGAAGCATTTGGTCATCGATCCGATCGACGCCAGCCTGACTTTTTTAGGATTAAGCTTTCATTTTCAAAGTTTTATGTGAAGACTGGGCACATAGCTAGTTTTGGTTTTATCTCATGATGATGAATTCTCAGATGAAGGTTATGCTGGGTTGCTCTCGTGGGAGATACAGGAGATTTTGTTGTACATGATGAGGTATTTTGTTTATGATGCGCCGGCACACGCTAATTGACCTTGTGTTTGTTCTTTTTTCAAAAAATATATTGGTTAGGATGGAGAAATTTTCCATGCTTTGTATCACTGATTTCTTTGTCCTTTAGTGGGAGATAAGATTCTTGACAAGAAGAACAAGCATTCCCTACTACTCTTTCCGTTCCAAATTATATTAAGCTATATTTTTGCATAGTATTACTTCTATCCCTAAATAAATCAATTTCTACAACCACTCTAAGTAAAAAAAAAGTAT
Source organism: Bothriochloa decipiens (assembly GCA_023333625.1). NCBI lineage: Eukaryota > Viridiplantae > Streptophyta > Magnoliopsida > Poales > Poaceae > Bothriochloa > Bothriochloa decipiens. Next base: position 37,060 of record JALGXP010000043.1, on the reverse strand, counting down.
ATATTAAGATTGGCCATATAAAAAACAACATCTATAGAGATATATTTCATAATGTCTCTACTGCTCAAAATAGTTTAACATAGAACAACGTTAGAAATTGATTTATTTTTGGAACGAAAGAATAGTTCCAGATAGATTATTATCAAGAAGAAAAGAAAACACCTCTTAACTGTGATTTGCAACATGGCCAGTACAGCTACACTCCTAAATGCGACATGGGTCATGGGTGCTGGTGTCTGATTCAGGTGTTGGAGTAACACTAGAAATCGCTGGGCCTAGTCAGTGTTTTTAGTACTGTAGATAGGTAGATCAGCCTTTGGGCGCCCTTCTCACATGATTCTTTCGTTTTCATACGGGATATGCGAACGAGACCTTGAAGTCGATCATCATGCGTTTCCGGTCAAGGAGGATTATATATATCTCCTCCTGCAACCATCATCTGAACTTCTGAGTACGTGTCGATCATTTCAAGCTATCTTATTGGGAGCATTACTGCTTGTTTATCTTATCCTCAAGCGGCAAATATGGTTGTCTAGTTGGACACTACAACTGGAATGAGGAAAAAAAAAAATTAAAAGATCACAATCACCCGGCACTTAAACAGCGACATCTAGCTTTTGAAAGGCGGCAAAGCGACACCTAACGTTGTGTGTGCGGTTTATGCGCTTCTATCTATACTATTACATGGTGCGGTCTTCGACACGTATGCAAGATTTGGGTCACGTTTGGACCTTTATATGGTAACTTTGCCTAACAAAACTATATATAGTTGAAGATATGTATCATAAACTACTTCTATGTATGTATGTTTAGTTCTCTTTCCAAGCTTTACTTTTCACAAGGTGAGTAAGCACTTGGTTGCTTTGGAGGTTGGCTTTGCCACACTGGCAAGCTAAATTTTGTCTTACTTGCGCAAGTGTATTAGTTAAAAGAACTAGTAAGATTGAGCAGGCAGATGAAACATGACCTTAAAGTAGAATTACCTGGATCCATGGACTCTTTGTCACTAGGTTAACGGATTCGTAGGCTCTGCAGAGCACAATTCCTTCTCTGCTTCCCTTTGTAGCCTTGTTTTTTTGATGAATCAGGAGGAGCCAGGGGCTCCTACTGTGATTTTATTAAAAAACAAAACAAGTACAAGTACATGAAACAAAAAGAAAAGCTGAGGAATACAACATTTGTAGCCTTGTTAAAACACCAAAAGACAGCTCTCCCTTTGCTTGCAATTTTTCAGTAGTTTACTTGACGTTGGTGATGCAGAGGATGAATTTGGATGTTAGTCGTTCTTGAGCCCTTCTCAAGATATATATACAATCTTTATACATAGCATAGCATCCATTGTATCGAGGATTATTCTGCACTAAGATATTAGCTAAACCAAAGCTGTTAGCATATACTCTAAATGGATATTTTGTCTCCAACAAACAAAGTCGTAAACTTCTAACCACATCCAGCTTTGTCTGTTGTGATGCAAACATTGTCTCTTCCAAGTCGCCACTTAAACGGATTTAGGTATAACCGCTGTTTAGCAATAAAATTTACAGTACCAACACGGTGAAACCCTTGAGACATTGTGCAAGCTGTCACTACTGGCAGCAGAGATGAATCATTCGGATAACTCTATATCGGGCACTGCTATGGATATGGAGTCTTTGCTTCCAATCAGATAAATTATGCAGTCGGATATTCCGATTCATGATACCTGAAGATGTACTAGTTTTCATAGGTTCATTGTAAATGGAGAACATCGAAACAATCTTAGCTCTTATAAAAGTAAAGAATGCGTACCGAGACCAACCTCTGCCCCCGACTCGACTGTACTCGTACTCCCAATTCAGTGTCGGATAATTGGGCACGTAGCACTGTGTGGTTGCTGTCCCGGGACAGCATTATTAGAAAGAGTCCCAGCACAACACTCAACCAAACCTTAAACAGCATGACATGATGGCTGAAAATTCCGCTGAAAACAACACCTGAACTGAAATGGCCATTGGCCAAACCGTTCTTCCCAGTTCTCCTCTGTTCTTCAGAGTTCAGAAATCATCATACGACATGGTACATGGAGCATGCATGCCTTCAAGAAATGGAGCTAGACAAGCCATAATCATCTCATCTGGTGCGTCATGTCATGGATTTCTTGGCCACAACCACAATACATGACCTCTATCTTCTTCTGTTAAGTTCCAAGTACCTATCTCCTCGGAGAAGCAAAGGTGCATTGTCTTCTCCAGATTACTAGGGCCTAGAACCCAGAAGTCAACTCCACCTCTAAGTATCTGATATTATAGTTTGACAACTGTAAAGTATCTGATTTGAGTAGTACTAATTTCTAACTATGAGGCTGTCTGGAATGGATAATTGGCTTCATGAACAGCTGCACAAAGCGCAAATGCAGCCTGAGGCACATGACCTGATCTAAAACTACCTAGAACTCTAAGGTGTCGCTGTCATCAATCATTGGGACATTCTCCTGATAGCAAAAAATAAGCTCAGACATTGCTGAAAACTTCAAAGGATAACGCTCGACAGAGGCAGAAGATCCAAATCGGCTGTTTGTAACCTAAACTTTGGTGCCGTGTCCACTGTCAATCATATCAGCTTTTGCTATCCAGTTCTAACATGGAATAGCAAGGGCAATCATATATCACAAAACATTGGACCTGGCACAAGTGTTTTTTCACACTTATTAAGCTCCATCCTATCAACTTGGGGGTTGTGTGTTGATAGCGATCCAGTGCTTCTAGCACGCTATTCTCAATAGAGAGCCACAAACCACACATCCCTCGACACACCGAATGGTTTTGCCATATGCAACCCTCAAGTTCATTCTTTCTTGTTCCATTCGTGATCCGTGTACTGGAAGACAGCGTGCTCACTAGAACATCTTTTAACAGCACAATCTCAATAAGATGCTGGGCTTATTATAATCACAGGTAATACACAAAAATAAAGTAGACAAAAAATTATGTACAATTTAGCATGTGGGGAGCCAGGTCTGATATTTGGCATTTGCCCCCACTGCATTATTTGAAGGGGCGACAAATGCAAGGAGCATTTGCATACATACCTGTTCATACAGATACAGTATCCACAGATATCATACAAACAACTTAAGGCATGCCCATCAAAGGGCGAAATGAATGACAAATCGAACACATACATCCATTCCTGTGACTAAAATTCCAAGCAGATGGCTAGAGGCAGCAATGAATTTAATCAGTACCGCAGTACAATCCCTATACTACTAGCTGATGCAGCACCCCATACATGATTCGTGGTTCAGTCTTGTGACGTAACTGTAGCAGAGTCCCAATCAAACCATGTACGTCATACCAACACGCATGATGTTCGAATGGGGGACCTTCAGGGTTGCAGTGCCAGCCCTACAGTTCCTCCTGAGGAATGCATAAAAATAGTTAATGACAAACTTCTTCGTGAAGAGCGACTCCTTCCTTGCCCTCACATCTCCATGTGCTAGGAGATACGTAAATCCAGATGCCATGGCTTCTCTCAGAGCTGCCAGCTCATACTCTAAACCAGGATCTTCTTCTGCAGACATGGAGCTGGAGGGCAGCACAGGATCACTACCATCTGTGGTGACCATTCTGTTGTTATCAACTGATCTCTGATCAGAAAGCAGTGGAGTTTGCAGATCCCCATCACAAGCAGGAGACTGAGGCACCTCAGATACAACAGATATGTCATCACGCTCTGCCTCCATTGTGCTTGCCTCGAGCGCAATTTCCTGGGCTTCCCTCCTAAGAAATTTTTCAAGGCTCTCGGCCAAAAGCTGCTCAAAGAATCCATGATCTTCTTTCCTAATATCCTTATAACCATAGCGTGCAACACAGCGGAACATGTGGTAGTCCTTCTGGCCAACCCTTCGGAACAAGAACCTTTCTTCAAGAGCGACATATGGGACGGGAACATACTTTATGCAAACAAAGACAATCGTAGAGTGCATTGCTGGAAGTGTGACTAATAGTTGGCCAAAGATCGATGGGATTCCTTGGACCAGCTCATTGTATACAAGTCCAATGCCTGGAACTCTTACAGTGCCAAGCGTGGCTCCCAGATCAAGAATGAAGTCCAGGGATATCTTGCCACGCATCTCACTCTGGTACTTCAGCACACTTCCATAGTTCCATGTGTACATTATGGTGAGAAACAGTGATGAGAAAGCCAGCGGTAACCACCCTCCTTCTGTTATCTTTGACAGAACGGCAGTTAAGTAAACAAACTCTACTGCACCAAAAAGAATAGGGAAGCATAACACAAGGAACAAGTTGGTTTGCCATATAAGAAGCATCACCAAAGTCACCAGTGCTGTGCTAACCATCATGACGCCAACTTCAGCAATGCCTGCAAGTTCAAAGAATAAAAATGGTATAAGATGAAAATGAGACGTTTGTTTCATGAAAATAATAGATAACTACCAGATTCCATTTCAACACATACTCCCCCCAGTCCAAATTATAAGGCGTCTTCTGCTATGGCACGGTCTCCTAAATTACACTTTGACCATCCATTTATTTTATGTTATTTATGATTATATAAACTTATGATTATTGGATAAATGGATAGTACATTTGATTACAGATCTAATAGTATCAAATTTGTATTGCTATGATTAAAAATCATTAACCAAATTATTGGTCAAAGATTATAAAGTTTGACTCTTGACTAAGCGAAATGCCTTATAAACTAGACCGGAGGGAGTAATTCACAATTCTCTGTAACAGAATATAGCTGAAGTAACAAGTCTGCCTAACCAAACACTAAAATATAGTAAATGTAATGGCCAGTTCCTGTGGGGTTATTATATCAAAAAACACTTGAAGAAGCATATGTATAGATGAAGTTGAATGTTTCTTGAAGATCAAAATACTCACCATATGCGTTGGCAATATCATTGGTACTCCTAAAAGTGGCCACGATGATAATGCACATGACCATAAGAAACCAATTCATCACAGGTATGTAAATCTGGCCCATGACTTTCTTGGAAGTATGGATTATCTTAATCCTAGGGAAGCAGCCAAGAGCCATGGCTTGCTTTATGCAAGAGAATGTTGCAGATATCATAGCTTGGCTGGCAATCATAGCTGCCAGTGTAGCAATCACAAATACTGGCCAGAATAAAACCACTGCATTGCGTATCAAAATTTAGACTTAGAAAGTGAATACAAAAAACATTTTAGAGTTTTTGCCAGCTGAAAAACTTTACCTGGTACAGAATCATAAAATATTCTTTCAACAGCAAGTGGGTTTTTCATCAAAAAAGCAGCTTGCCCCATGTAAGCAATTAGCAGGCAGGGGAATACCACGGCGGTAAATGCTACCTGGACCCAAAAACAAGCAGGGAAACACGAAAACTTAGTGTATTGATTCAATAGACTAGCATATGGACAAATACTGAAGAACTGAGGGAATACTAAGTAATCGAAAAAAGGGACTCAATAGAATAGTAATGTATTAACCTGTATTGATTTGACAGAGAAATGGCCCAAATCAGCAAACATTGCTTCAGCTCCTACAGTTGTAAAATATAGTTAGTGCATTTAATGGTATACATAGAATCTTAGTGTCAGGGTTTCATGAATGACTAAGAAAGCATTCTGAACTAGAAAGTGGCAGAAATGGCTTAGTTCAGGATGCATTGATGTTATTAAAAAAAATGTATGGCAGAGGAAAAGGCATTTTCATCACTCATGATATTCTTTTGTTCTGATAAAAGCATTCCTGGTAGTGTTAGATATAAGAGGTCACAAATACTACTTGTTAAGAAGAAGAAACTATTTCAGTATAAAATCGGTCCTTGCTTCAAAAGGCATTGAAACAAGAGAGGAACGCTATTATCAGAAAAAGTAGGCACCTGTGATGCACAAGACACAACCACCAAGTGCTGACCACGCCTTAAAGCCGTTTTTCTCGAAAAATAAATATATGTACACTGGATTGAATGCTCTCACAACAGAGATGTCATACTTAACAATATTATATATTCCGATGGAGCCCAAATTAATAAACCATAATGCCAGAATAGGAGCAAACATGAATCCAACTTTGCCTGTTCCAAACCTTTGGACGCTAAACAATAGCACAAGAACAACAATGGAGACAATTACAACAGCATCTGCAAAAAGAAAAGGAAGAAATAATGGGCACTAAGCCTCTTATATTTTTTCTACCAAATAAATAAGGAAATGATAATGTTCAAGTTAGGTCAGTAAATCAATGTAGACAAAATGCAAATTCTTGCAATAATTAGAATGGGATTGAGCAAGGAGTACGAACTTGTGTCAAATCCTGGAACTTGACCCTGGAGACCACTAACAGCAGACATGACTAAACACAAATAAACAAAAGGAGGCTCAGGTGTTACTAGCAGTTACATAACATCTGTTGAAGGAACAAACTAGGATCAAAGAGCATATAGAACACCTGACATTGACGGAGTGAGAATGCCATCACCAATCACCATGGAGGTACCCATCAGAACTAAAAACAGGAGAATGTTCTTGAAGACCGGCTTCTTTTCCAGGCAGTCTTTGACAGAGATAGCACGCTCAAGTTCAGGAGTTGGCAACTTAAGCCTAAAACTAGAAATATCTTCATCCACACGCTGCTGATTGGGAAGCATGCTAACTTTTGCATACCTGCAAATCAATGAATACAGAGCAAAAGTGCCCCCTGCAGCCATTGAGATGGTAGTATCAGTACGTCAATCAACTCAAAGATCCACAAAATCACCCAGATGATAGTCTACAATCATGAGATAGTGTTGAAACCAAAATTGCAAATTGTGTGTCATACCTTCACCATTGTCATTAGCTTTGAGGACTATGAAGACGTATTTAGCAAATGGGATCAATGCGATGGTGTACATGACCAGCGAAAGTGCTCCCAGTATCTCGACCTCTGACTTTATGGGCACTTTACTAAACACGTCACTGAAGACATACAGAGGACTTGTCCCCATGTCGCCGTACACCACGCCAAGGGTTTGAAACGCCATTGCGATCGTGCTCAACATAGATATTTCCTGGTGCAAAGTGCAGGTCAGAGTTTTCAGTCAGTCACTGGGATCATGATTCCTGAGCATATAGAATATTAGAATCTGAAAAGCACATGTTTCCTTGTTCCAGACACGAATAAGGAATCTACGGATAGTTGGACACAAAACTGAGCCGATTATACCGTCCTAACACCTATCCAGAATTGCTCCAAAGTTCACGCCTAGGAAGCCTCCAGCGATCAGGCAAGAGGCTCCATTTCATCCTACCAATCATTGGCTATAACAAACGAAATGGTCAAAGCTCGCATCATTTTAGGTTCCTCGCACACTAGAGACAGGCAAGAGGCTCCATTCGCGGACGCTACGGAGCGCCTCGATCCACGGACGCCCTCGCAGACCGGGAGAACGAACGCACCTTGGCGCTGTGGCCTTGCGCGCCGCGCACGTTCATGGACTCGACGTCGAGCGAGTCCACCCGTCGGGGCCGCTTGCCGAGGCGCCGCCGGAATGCGCCGGAGGACACGCGAGACGCGGCGCCGCCGTTGGAGGAGGCGGCCTCCGCCGAGCGCTCGTCCCCGAGCGACCACGACGGCGCGGACTCGGACGAATCGACCTCGCTGCCGTCCACCCAGCGCGTGCCCCCCGAGCGCGTCGGCGTCAGGAACCGCGCCGACGGCGGCTCCTCCTGGATCCCACCGTCGTCCATCCCCCGGCCGGCGACGGCGGGCACTGACGGGTTGCGGATCCGATAGAGGCGGGGTTGGTCGCGTGGTCGGAGCCGGAGAGGGTGAGCGAGCGAGCGATTCGTGTCTGACGCTTTTGTTGGTGATTGGATTTAATCGGCGCCGTGACAATAATGCGCTGCTCCTGATTGGAGCTCACTGTACGGCTGTGATCTTTGGATGCGGATGTCTTTCCGGCGTTTTTTTATTTCTTATTATTCTTATAATATCGTGCCATCGGATAGCAGGCGGGGAATATTTGAAGTCAATTATTGTGGATAGAAAAAATTTATTCTTTTCCACAAGAGAAAGGAGGGACACAGTTACATTATATTTACATCCATAAGTTTTTGCATACAAAATTACACGAGTAAATTCAAAGCCCCTAATAATGACATTGTCACTTTCTTGATGATTGATCAATTGCCTAGTTTTAATATGTCAAAATTTAGTGACACTGATCACGGTCGGAGCATACATTTCAATCATCTATAATGACGGCCCCTAAATTTTGGAAATGCTTCATAATACAACATCACATGACTACATGAGATAGCTTCTCAGGATGCATCTATCTATCACATTAAAAGAGTATCGGCCGCCTCATCATCAAAGATGATCAAGTGATCATAATCTGGCACCATTAATACTAGCCATGCTAAAACAAGAAGTCCGGCTAACTTGGCGGCTATTCTCTTATAGTGACGCGCTATGATGACGAGTGTACTTGCCACCGGGTGCATAGAGGTTTGTAACGTTGGATGTCATATTCGCTTTTAAGGTTCCATGCTTATCGTGCTCCACTGCTCCAGAGTCCTGAGATGGATGAAAAGGAGAAAGGACTCCATATTTTTCTCAATAAAGCCTGACATTATATTTGCATCCTCTGTTATTTGCTTGGGCTAAACTTACAATAACGCTACTGCCAGTATCTTATTTCGTTTTGTCAACATATTCTGCAGGTGGCGAAACCAAAAAATAAAATCTTTTAGATTTCTAGAGAACTCGATGATTATGTAATGCAGTAATGGTGTGCACTGTCCACCATGGTGTGTGTTTTGATATATAAGGGGTATTTAGACTCAAAATTAGCGTATCTTCTGATTATAGGTTAATAAGAACTGATATAATTGACTTTAAATAAACACTAATAAGTTCCATTAGCTCGTAAGTAGGTACCATTCTAATCTATAATTGGTTCCTACGCATGCGGTCCAACCGTCCAAACATCCTACTCGTGTACTCACTCTGTGCTAAAATGTCTATCGTTTTTTACCGTGCCATAAGTTTGACTCGATTTATATAAAATATGTGTAATATTTATATTTTAAAATAAATTTATTAAAAAACTAATTTAAAAATATTTCTAATGATACTAATTATTTGTTATAAATATTAATATTTTTTAATATATAATTACCGGTATTAGTTTTTCAAAAAACACAAGCGATAAACGTTCTGAAATGGGGCGAGTATAAATGATGCTGACGGTGGATGCGGTATGATTAGAGGGGCCAGTGGCCCACCATCATTATGCAGCAGCATGACGACGACGTACCGTGTCTGTCGGGGAATGGCCCGCTTGCGCTCGGGGACCGCATCTTCTGATCTGCTCCGCCGTGGCGCATCGACGGGGTGCGCCTCAAGTGATGCCCGTGGCCAGTGGACCAGCCGATGCCGATGGATGGATGAACGGGCATGCTGGAGTCGTTTTTCTTTAGCAAAATGCTGGACTCCGTCGCGCACATGCTTCTGTCATCTCTCTTCAAAAGAAAAATGGTTGAGCGCATGTGAAATCCGATCCGGAATTCGAATATCTCCCATGCGATACGACTCTCGCATTCATCCGCTGCCGTGGGCCGTGGGCGGAAACTGTGACTCTGTATGGAATAGACGGTGACGGCCCAGTAAAAAGAGCACCCGTTGAGCCGGTGTCGGTGGCCCAGTTAAGTTGAGCTGGAATGAGGACTGGACTGAGCCCCCTCAAATAAAAGGACTGGGCCAGCCACGCATATTAGAACAAAAGAGCGATTGAATTTTTTTTATTAATAAATTTATTTTTTAAAAAAATTATAAAATTAGTCTACGTTTCCAAAAAATTACAGGTATAGGCCACCAGTCGCCCGTTGGAAGGGCGACGCCAGAGAATCGCCCGTTGAAAGGGCGACCAGGCCCAGGTCGCCCGGCCAAAGGGCGACCAGCCCAGGTCGCCCGGCCAAATGGCGACCAGGCCCAGGTCGCCCGGCCAAAGGGCGACCTGGTTTTTGGATTTTTTTAAATAATATTTATTTATTTGGAAATTTCAAAAAAAAATTTGGTTTTTTTAAATATTATTTATTTATTCGGAAATTTCAGAAAAAATATCAAAGTCGGAGAAATAGCAAAATACCATGTATATAGAGTACTGTGCCAATGCATGCGCTGTCTACCCATCACATCACCTCAGGATGCATGCGCTCCACAGTAATATTGCTCTCTCTCCAAAAAACTGCATGGCAAGCGTTGCAGACAGCAGCAGTCTGCTACCGCAGACAAATAGCGCCACAGCCTAAGTCGCCCACTGGTCGGGCGACATGGGTCAAGTCGCCCACTGGTCGGGCGACATAGGCCACGTCGCCCACTGGTCGGGCGACGTGGGGCCCGCCATGCCATGTGCACGGCCAAGTCGCCCACTGGCAAGGCGATATGGCCCAGGTAGCCCGCCAGTCGGGCGACAAGGCCCATCTTCGCCCTTCCAACGGACGACTGGTAGCCCATTCCTGCAATTTTTTGGTAACGTAGACTAATTTTGTAATTTTTTTAAAAAATAAATTTATTAATAAAAAAATCTGTGGGCTTGGTGGCCAAGCAGCAGCCATCCTGTTTGGTCTGTGACGCCAAACGAGGCGACCACCTCATCAGAAAAAGAAAAAAAAACCCTAAAAAAGAAAAAAAAAACGATGAAATAGAACTAGCTCTTCTAAAAAAATGATGCAATAGAACTGGCACTTAAAAGATCATGGCAGCCATTTTTTAAAAAAAATGGCGTTTCCATTATTGTTACGGTGCCAAATCTTGCTTATTTCTTGTCCACACGTTCTTAAATATATCTATATGATCAGCAAATTGAACATAACTCAGCTGATTAATTTTCTTGTGATAAAATGTGTTTTTCAATCTTAAATACTTCACTTGACTTGAGTGTTCATATTTTTTAAAAAAAATTCTAGAATTTAATAATGTTGTGGGGCCCGCCGACTTGGAGAACGAGCTGTGGGGCCGATCGGGAGGGGGGCGCCGCCGGGCTGATGGCGAGGACACAGTTCCCCGGCAGACTAGGGTCATGTTTAGATAGCTCCAAAAGTTATAATTTTTTCACTCTCTCTCCATCATATCAATATTTAGCTGCTTGCATGGAGCATTAAATATAGGTAAAAAATAACTAATTATACAGTTTAGTTAAAAATCACGAGATGAATCTTTCGAGTCTAGTTGGTCCACGATCAGACAATATTTATCAAATAAGATAAAAGTGATACTATTTATCGAGTTTATTTTTTTCCACGATCTAAACAAGGCCTAGAAGTCCAGAAAATTGGGCATGTTTTCTTTGTGCTGTTTTGTTGTGTTTAGTTAAAATAGAAAGGAAGTAAATAAAAAAATATTTCAAAATACAAAACTAGCCATATACTACAAGGACAAATGATAACTTGATTTTATATTTTTTTAAATAAAGGAACTTAACTTTATATATTGCACGGAATTCATTGCCTCTATTTTTTTTTTTTTGACAGCATTGACAAGCAGCAGTTAATTTCACGGCAATGCAAAAGCAGGAGGGGACATTGCCATCTTGTAGCAGCAGTTTCGTTTGCATTCTTCCTTGGTCGAGTAACAATCCAATTCTACATCTGAACAGCAGTAGCAGTAATTGCCGTTGCATTCTTATAGTAACGGACATGGGCACAAAACGATTTTGCTGTTATCCATCTGACCAGTGGGTTGGCCTGCATTTAACAAATAGTTAAAATCTGTTTCAGGTACTTGAGATCATGTGACCAAAATTTTCCTAAGAAAAGTCATATAGAATTTCGCAGACCCTAACATTTATCTTCCAAGATTTTACTAGATTATACAGGTGAAAACATTATTTATTAAAACAAACAAATGACTTCAGAATTCATATGACTTTTTACAATGTACTTACAGGTTGAAGTAACCATTAGGCATCCGAGGACGAGCACCGAAATCATGACCATCTTGCTTATCTCCATATGCGCGCCTTGTGCCCTTCTTCTCGTATTACTAGTGACTCTTCTTATTGAGAGAAGTCGTATTATGTGGTTTTCAGAATAGTCTACGCAGTTGATACAAGGTTTATATAGAGAATAAAGTATCTGTTTTATTGGAAAGTACTGATTGCCAGGTGTCAAATTATATTCTAGGAATAATAAACTATATATTAAGTATTATTTTGTGACAGACCTGACATATATCTTTCAATTACGTATATTTCCAACTTTAATCAATTATATATAATTAATTATGCATTGTGACTGAGATGTGAGATGACGTACCTTTAGTAAAGACGTACCTTTAGTAAACTAACTGTCGTATGTGCTTTTGGCAACATCCATATATTTAGTAGGAAGCTTTGATTCACTTTAATCACTTCTATAATTATGCTTTGTGACCGAGATCTTTCGTTAGTGATAATTACCAATGATTCTACCAAAATGTTGGTCAAGTACATCTTTTAAATTCTTCACTGGCCATAAATGTAACGACGACACGAGGTCTAGGATGAATCCAATGTACAGTACCCAGCTTAACAGATTTGATCATTGGCACTTTACAGTGACGTGTCCTCGTCATGGAGAAAACAAAGTTTGGACTTAGGGTTTATACAGGGCGCACTCGTCGTTGTGTCCCTGAATTCTGAGGGGACTCATAACTTGGCCCTTCATATCAGATCCTAGTTGTCACTTTTTATTCTGAGGCCAAATACCTAATTCTTTCTTTTAGCTTTTGAGCTGGGGCAAGGTGGAGATTGAACGGGCTGTGAGATTTTAGCTTCCAGTTGTAAATACAAAGGCTCCCATTCTTATTAGATCCCCAGTTCCCCACTAAAGTATAGTACCCATTTGATTCTCTATGAGTGATACTGATTAGGTATTATGAATTTGAAGCTGGGAGGGCTCCCAAATGGTCAATTGTTTAGGAAATTGACATCGATGGAGGATGATTTTATCACCATTAGCCTTGTTTTTTACACAAAGTTGCAGTGAATAGCAATAGTTCGAGATGTTTTTTATGGTACTCTGTATTAGAGCATGTGAACAGACAAGCGATCGAGTGTGCTTGGACGTGCTCGAGTAGGAAGAGAATAATCGCGCTACTGGGCTAGTTCGACGCAAACTATGGCCTATTGCCTATTGGGCTATTGCATATTGGGCCTGAGTTAGCCCATCCGGCCATTGAGTCCAACTAACCAACCTTAGCCACATGATATGAATAGTGCCTCGCTTGAGCCCTACTCCTATGGGGAAGTCGAGAATGCTTTATTTCAGATATTTCCTACAAAATCTCGCGGGCCTGATGGGTTCCCGGCTTATTTTTTTCAGAGACATTGGGACCCGTGTGGACAAGAAGTTACTGATCTAGTTCTGAAGGTCTTAAGGGGTGAGGAGGATGCAGCTAATATCAATAAGACTTTAATTGTTCTGATCCCCAAATTCGCTAGTGCAGAGGAGGTCAGTCAATTCAGACCTATAAGTCTGTGCAATGTTCTCTATAAGATAGCTTCTAAAGTTATGGCGAATAGATTGAAGATCCTTTTGCCAAAGATTATTTCCGAAGAACAATTAGATTTTGTTCCAGGTAGATTAATAACAGATAATATTATTACAGCATATGAATGCCTCCATTTCATGAAACAGAGGAAACCGGCCGATCAGAGATGCTGTGCTTTGAAATTAGACATGAAAAAAGCGTATGATCGTGTTGAATGAAACTACTTGTCGGCAATCATGTGTCGGCTTGGTTTTCACCAATCCTGGGTGGACTCAGTGATGAGGCTCGTCACCTCAGTTTCGTTTTCAGTGCTTTTCAATGGTAATAAGCTTCATAGCTTCAGACCGTCGCGTGGCTTAAGACAGGGTGATCCAATCTCCCCTTATTTGTTCCTTCTAGCAGCAGAGGGCCTATCTGGCCTCTTAAAATCCAGAAATCAGTCATCAGTTCTTAAAGGCATTAAGGTTGCCTCACCAGGGCCATTGGTGAGTCACCTACTATTTGCGGATGACAGCCTGCTGCTTTTTAGGGCGAATGGTGAGAATGCCACAATCATCCAAGATGTCTTGACTTCCTATTATAATGCGTCGGGGCAGCAAGTAAATAAGGATAAATATTCTATTTTCTTTGCTAAGGGTGTGAGACAGCATGACCGTGATCATATCAAGGAATTGCTGGATGTTTAGAATGAGGCCTTGAGCGAAAAGTATCTTGGTATGCCTACCGATGTTGGTTCGGCTACTATTGGTGCTTTTAAATATTTAAAAGATAGAATGTGGAGCAAAGTTGAAGGTTGGCTCGCTCAGTGTCTATCGGTTGGTGGGAAAGAGGTGCTTATAAAATCAGTGGCAAAAGCCCTTCCTACGTATTCATTGTCTTGCTTTAGACTCCCAAGAGGACTGTGTGAACACCTAACAAGCCTGCTGAGGAAGTTTTGGTGGGGGTATAAGAATGGTAAGAGAAAGACGGCTTGGGTTGCATGGGACTCAATGGTTAAACCTAAGATGATGGGCGGACTAGGCTTCCGAGATATGGAACTCTTCAATCTAGCTCTACTCGCCAAGCAAGCATGGCGTGTTCTGAAGGAACCAATGTCTTTGAGTGCCAGGGTGCTTAAGGCGGTGTATTTTCCAGATGTTGACTTCCTGGATGCCGAGCTGGGCTCCTCTTCCTCCAGGATATGGCGTTCGATCTTGGGTGGTAGGGAGGTTCTCAAATAAGGGCTAATTAAATGAATCGGCAATGGAACAGCAACGCCGATTTGGTCGACGAATTGGCTTCCATCAGGTAACCTGCGGAGACCTATTTGGACCACTATTCCTAATCCACCACAATATGTTTTGGAGCTCATCAATCAAACGGAGGCGACATGGAATTGGGAAATGTTGAATCTATTGTTTACTCCAGTTGATGCGGAAATAATTGCTAATATTCCAAATTGCACTAGAGGGCAAGATGATTACTGGGCATGGCACCCAGATAAAAAGGGACTGTTTTCTATCCGTTCAGCATACTTCATGCTGGTGCAGCGTCGGGAGCAGGTTGAAGAGGCTCGTAGAAGCTTGGCTGGGCGATCGAATCAGCAAGCCGATAGAGCAGAATGGAAATCAATTTGGGAAGTGAAAGTTCCCTTGAAGATCAGTATGTTCCTCTGGCGCTTGGCCAGAGTCTCAATTCCGGTAGATGAAGTTTTACATCATCGGAACATGGCTTCCACCAGTGCTTGCTTCTTCTGTGGTGCTCACGACTCATGGAGGCACTCTCTGCTGGAATGTAACGCAGCTCGTTGTGTGTGGGCTCTTGAGCAGGACCACATTGTTGAAACAATTAGCGAGATTGATGAAGTTGGCACCAAAGCTTGGTTAGTGGCGGTTTTCAGAGTACTATCCCAGGAAGATGCAGTAAGGATGGCGGTGGTCCTTTGGGCCATATGGTATGCTCGTCGTAAGGCAATCCATGATCATGAGTTTCAGAGTCCTCTTTCTACACATGCTTTTGTGGATTGTTTTATTCAGGACATTGGTGGTGTGGAGCCGAAGAGTTTACCCTCTCATCTGGTCCCAAGAAGGTTTCCAAAATGGATCGCGCCCCCGAGTGGAATGTTCAAAATCAATGTTGATGCTGCATTGTCCAAAAATAACAGCAAGGGTTCAGCTTCGGCGATCACTCGCGATGATTCTGGTCTTTTCTTGGGAGCATCATCACTGGTTTTGAAGGGAATCATGGACCCTGAAACGAGGGAAGTTATTGCTTGTCATGAAGGGGTGACACTAGCTCTGGACATTTATGCTGAGAGGATCAGGATCGCTTTGATAGCCAGAATGTAGTGAGGAATATTCTCAAGGATTTCATGGGAACCTATGGGCAGATTACAAGGGAGATCAAGGAGCGCAAATCTTCATTTGCAAAGATAGAGTTTGTTCATGAAAGGAGTCTAATGTTGATGCTCACATATTAGCTCGTAGTTCTATCCATGATGATTTAGGTCGGCACTTGTGGTTGATGTTCCCACCTGCCGGTATTTCCTACGCATCGAATGATCAATAAAGATGTGTAGTATTTCTCAAAAAACCAACCTTAGCCACTTAATCCAATCCATTAATCATTGCAACAATTCCAAAAATAATAATCGCTGCAACGGCTGCAACGGTTAACTGACCAGGAACTCTACTTCAGGCATGCAGTATGACCTCAATAGGATGTATGACTTCAATGGTTTGTGACAGCTCCAATACTCCAACCGTCCAAACAATCGATGCCACAGTGGATGGGTGTGTCCATTCGCGTCATTGACATCACTAAAGAGCTTGCACGAACATTCAGGGGTGATGCCAGGTTGAAGTTACCACCAATTACTGGCCTGGTGCCAATGCTTTGGTTTTCTTCTTCTTCTATTTAACAGCCTCATTTTCATCGTTATTTTTTTTTCACGACTAGGGATATAACCAGTTTTTTATTAAGCAGAAGAGAGTGGCCAATAAACATACATATAGAAGATATATAAGGATTCGTAGGTAATCCACGGATTACCAACAAAATCCTCAACACAAAACAAAAACAAGAAACATGAGAGGTAGGGACCCTCCACCTAACAACCCCAGCACACTGAACCTAATACAAAATTCACAACATCATGGTAGCCAGCAGTGGAAGGAGTCATAGAGAAGGCAGTGGCAAAGCATCCGTAGAACTCGATACGGCAAAGCATCCGTTCATGCAACACTTCGGCGGCAAAGCATCCGCCGGTAACATCCACGACCTTAGCGGCAAAGCATCCGCTGGAAACGCAACTTCGGTGGCAAAGCATCCACTAGAAAACACCTCGACGGCAAAGCAACCGCCGGAACAAAGCTGCGGCTGCAACAAACACTAGCTAGACAAACCAAGTTGAGGAGAACATGAAGCTCAATTAGGCGCAGCAGAAACAACGACGGCGACCATGACGACCATGCGCATGGAACTTCAAAAGATTTGAGTATGCTACTTAAACAGTCCCCCAAGTTCATTTGCTTGAGCTAGCTTCGCCCTTGGAAAAAATTCAACATGTACAAATAAGAAATCCCTAATCAATAATACAAAACATTTTTTCTCATTATACTTTCTCTAATTAATATCTCATCACATTCAACATGGGAGAAATTCCTCCGATTATTAGGGAGAACCAGGAGTTAATCTGGCAATAATGTGGATAATTTTCCAGCACTGAGATATTTTGTCCATGACCGTGAGTTTGCAAAGGAAGCTAAAAAATATTTTTGTATGGTAAAAAAAAAGCAAGCTTATCCGATCCTCGGCAAAAAAAAAAAAGTTAATATATATACTACCCATTTTTAAATATGCATGGTTGGGTTGGGTGCATGTTGGGTTGGTGAGTATACAACAACGTGGCGATGGACGTATGTAAGTGCTACATCACGTACATCTTCTTAATTCCCGCCCTTCTTCATTCTAAAGTTCTAATATAATCTCAGCTGATTCATGCGCGCGCGGATCAGAAAAATCATTGACGACGACGGGCAGCTCGACAACTCGTACGAAACTATACGTGTGTGGTGTAAATTGATTCCTTGGCCGATCGATCGCCTGGTCGGTCGGTCATGGCGCTGATAGATGTCAACCTCCGATATCCTGTTCTACGGCTAGTAGCTTTACGTTATTTCGTTTCTACAAAGACAAGGCGCGCTAATACTTGTCTATCTACACTGCACATGAGATGATGCGGATGGGAGCAGATGCCCAATTCTTCGTTGCTGGCGATGATCGCATCGCGTGCATGATTGATTCACGCGTCTTGCCCAAGAATCAAGAGTGACACCATCACCCGTTCCGTCTCGACTGGCGGTCGTCGCCATGACTGGGACCATCGCGCCGCGCGCGTCGTCATGTGTGTGGAATCGAATCGAATGGAGCGGCTGCTTTTCGCCGGGGACACGACGACCGGCTCAGGCATTTTGTGGCGCCATGGATCGTCAATCGTCTCGACCAATCCGGCCGGATAGTACTAGATAATCAAGGTGCACCGTGCACGTATGCCACTAGAAAGCAACGATTATGTGTGTATTTATATGCAGCAATCATGCCAGCACCGGCCTACTCAGCAACGAACTGCATAATATTTGGCACACGTATACGCACGTAAAGATGACGCGCGAAGGACGAAGGTACACGCCTTTGTTGCTTGCATGCGCAATTTTGCACACTCACATTCTTACGTAGCCACACACCGTTGATCGATCGATGATCATGCGGAAGAAGTTTTGTGCGCGATATTGTGCATATGCAGGTGTAACCGTCTACGTAGGTAGGCAGCCAGGCAGTTGTATATACCAGAGAGGTCAATTGCTTATGGAACGACAAACATCATCCACCGTACGTGTTGCCATTCTTCGCGCAAAGGGAGAGTGTGCGAATTGTATTGATGATATGCCCAAGAAACAATCATACACGCAAAGAATTAATTATATCTATACGTTGACCAAAATATTATATTGATCTACGATAGAGTAGATGACTTAACAGGGTTTATATATACAAGCTAGGAGGCATGGCTACAAACGAGATGTAGTCGAGCCTTTCCACCTTCTCTTTTCCTTAGCCACATAGGAAGTGTGCTAGCACTATCGCATGACATTCCATCTTAATACGTGTGGATACTATGTATGGAGACACTACTATTGTTGTTATGTTGCGTTCATCGATGTTGAACATAAGCTAAACATAGGAGTTGAGGTGGGCGCACACAGTGGTTGCTACGGAGATGGCAAGCCTACTTCTACTACATCAATGCGAACAATGTTGGAACAGACTGCTCCAACTCTTGTGCTCGTCGTTGAGTTAGATTGGATCGCCCTATAACATTGTCTTTGTATATTGAACATGGTGTTGGGTGTGCCCTTGTGTTTCTCTCTTATAATGCAGTCCTCTGCCGTATTAACTAGAAACTTCGAACATGGAACCAATTGCTTGAGTTTAGTGAAGCTTAGTCCATATTCACGGCCCCCAAATCCTCTGATCCTTTAAGACAAAGGCTGGTCAAATAATCTAGAGGAATGCCAGCTGGTAATAACATAGTGTAACAACTAACAATCGTGGCCACTTTCTCTCTCTCTATACCAAACCAACATAACATACGACATATGTGTTGGCTTCTGCTGCAAAAGTGTGATTTACCGATTGCTCTAGATCCTCTTGCTATTTTCTTAAAAGAGAGAGAGAGAGAGAGAGAGAGAGAGGAACTTCCAAACTTGGTAAAGAGAGAGACAGCTTAAAGCGGCGCTGATCAATGGCACCGTCGACTAAATAAAAAGAGATCGAGACTTGGTCACAAAGAGGAAGATCTTCCAAGTTCCAAGTATGCCGAGCGACCGACGCCAGCTAGCCGAGCAGCCGCTGTTCGATTTCCGCACCGAAATTCAGCGCACCCGGCCACCACGGCCACGGTACAAGATCGAGCTGTGTGTGTTTTTACCTGTCATCTACAGCGCACCGTCGGAAAAGGCTCGCTCACCTTGCAACGGCATGCAGGGAGTAGGCGATCTGCAAATCGCAGGGCGGCTAGCTAGAATCGAGTCTTGAGAGCGACGGCTGGTGCATGCTGGAGACGGAGACCGGCCTGCTCAAAGACAGGCAGCGGCCAGCTCCGAACCCGTTGGATCCCAGTGCACGCGTGCGGGCATGCACAACAGCACAAGCCGCCGTGCTGCGCGTGCAACCTGCCGACGTGCGCGTCTCGCCAACAGCACACCCGTGCCGTGGCCCTGGCCCACACGAGAGCCGCGCCGAAGCTCTCACCATCGCTCGGGCTTAAACTGCCCGCGTCACCTTCTCGCGTACGAGTACTCGTACTACACCTTGTCAGACACCACGAAATTAAATTAAACCTCCATAGACGTAGTAGTTAGTATTCCGAAACCTGCGCCGTGCTCACGTACGAAACGTTGCGGCTGGCGATCGCCAAACCCTGTCCCCTTCGCCACGTCTGACAGGGACGGCCTCCGCCTCACTTGACCGCGTCCGAGATCCGGCTTGACGGACGAGAACGAGACGACCACTCCAAGAGTCCAAGCAACAATCATCCTGCCGTGTGGGGCCGCGCCCCCGTTGATTGCCTTTGCCTCCTCCTGGACGGACGTGCCTCCGTCCTTGCGTGTGGGGGCCGCGAATCCCCGCGCGCCGCGTGGATCAGCGCCTTGGACACGTAGGCGTCCCTGCCGCACAGATTTTTCTCCCCTAGTAGGAGTAGTTTCTGTCACGGCTAATAATAATCACGTATAAAGCGGAGGGAAGCAACCAAGGGAGCTAGCGCGGCGCCGTGCAGGAGACGCCGGCGGTTGCCGCACGCTGCCAAGCCAAAGGACGCACGAAAGCCGACGTGGCGTGCGTGGCGGACGGGCCGCGCCGGTGTTTGCTGTGCGGGGACGTGCAGCGCGGCGGCAGGGATGTCGGCCGGGGGCCCGCCGCCTCGCCTCGCGCGCCACGTGTGCCGACCATGCCGTACGTATGTGGTGGGCCACGCAATCCAGACTTTCTCCTCCTCGCTTGGCTCTGTGGCTATGGCTGCCGTCCGGTCCGGATCACCCACACGCCGGCCCTAGGAGCTTTGTTTGTATTGATTGATTACAAGGGAGGATTGGGCGCGCGTCATTCGTTCGTGTGGACTGACAGGCGGCAGTCCAACGCGATAGCACGGCCACCGAGCGAAGCCATGGAACAACAACACAGGACACCCAAGGGACGGTTGCATTGCATCCGGACTTCTCTTTCGGGGGGAAAAAAGGTTACTCCTACTTGCCACAAAGCTCAAGAGATTCATGCATGCATTGACAGTGAAGCAAGTAATAAAGCGTGTAAAAAGCACACGGTGAATGTAAAAGCACTTCGATCTTCAACAATAGCCGCGCGCCGCCGCCGCCGCACTCATTCTCCGCGCCCGACGTCCTGGTTAAGCTAGCGCTGTCATGGACGATCCCACGCTCCTAGATCCACGGAAGATGCTGAGCTAAACCTTCATTTTCTGCTTATCGAGATATCACACTTTCATTCTCTTTGCCCTCTGTTTCTTTTAGAAAGAACGGCAAAAACTTTACCGTGATTTCTACTAGACGAATAAAGAAAAAAAAAGATAAGCGATCCGTCCAGTTTTCTGAAGTGAAAACTGAACGAAAACCACACGTCCAATCGAGGATGATACCCTACTCCATCTGCACACCTAGGTACCAAGATAACTTAACTCTCGTTACAAAGAGCGCCCACTCAACTCCTTGCTTGGTCGGATTGGGACATCGGCACAAGCCTCAGAAACTCGGTCGGACTGGGTCTTCGACACGAGCCTCCACTTTAAACCACTAGGAGCTCCAATACTGAGGCCGCAAGCAACTAAAGACTAGCCAAAAATTAAAACACAAAGCAACTAAAAACAATCAATGGCTACTCCACCACTGGCACCAACCACGAACACAATGGCGGAAAACGACGAACTAGCACTGCCCAAGACATCCCAACCAAGTCTAGTTCCACAACGACGTCTTCAAGAAGGTTACGACGCCCAAGCGCCGTCGTCGTTTGTCCACAGCGGGACAAGGTTCTCACCCATGGAATGTGCTGGGACACGACGCCCTCAACAGGGGAATGGCGCCGCAAGTGTCGCCGTCACCAGGCTTTCGCCCAAAGAAACCCCACACAGACATCGGTCAAGATGACGGGTCCCCGCCAGCCACCAAGACGTCGTTGCCAGCCATCCAGAAGAAGCCTTACCGGGGTCGACGCGCCGGCTACGCGAGCAGCCGCAAAGCTGTGCCAGCACCCCGCCAAACCACCTGCCGAACACCAGCCTCCTGTCACCATGCACGTCCACCATCCGTCCGCCGAAGTCGTAGCCGCCGCCGACTACCACCGCTGGCCGAGCTCCTGACGCTAGAACCACCATCACCCTGAAAGTACCGGAACCGGAACGAAGCCCCGGACCAACACCTCCAAGGACGCCATGGCCTCCGTCCTCGTAACGACCGCCCCACGACGGCGGTCGGGGGCATGGGGGGAGATGACATAGTCGAAGACCGCCCCCCAACGCCAGCACAACCCCAACCACCACCACAAGACGGCTGCTACGAAGAAGCAAAGGAGGTGGCAAGCGGAGAGGGGAACCCTACCGCTGCCCCCTACGCCCCATGGGCAATAGCCCATCGGTCCGTTGATGAGACCCGACGGAGAAGAACGGCCTCCATCGGGACCGGCACCGCAGAAGCACCACCATGGCACCACCGGCATGCCGATTCCATGACCAGCCACGACATCGCGGAAGAAGCCGCGCGGACCCCAGAGGGCGGCTCACCACCGGAGCGTGACAAGTGCTGGTCCCACCAATCGCCGAAGCTGCCTCGGAGCCGCCGCTGCCGGAGGTTGGTCCGGCCACCCTTCCAGCAGCACCACCACCTCAGCTGCCACCTCCGCAGCCCCTGAACCACCGCTGCTCCACCAACACCGCCGCGCCACCCCCACCTCCACCCGCCCGGCCCCTCCCCGTAGAGCTCCACCAGCACCGCCCCCCGACCTGGGGTTGCCAGATCCAGTCGCCAGGGCACCGGATCCGGGTGCCTAGGCCCGGAAAGGGGGCCAGCCCGACGACCAAGGAGCTGCCGGAGGAGGGGGCGAATCCAGCCGCCCATGAGCGCCCCGCCGGAGGGGAGGGCCGGATCCTGCCGCCGTCCCGCCCGGGCCACCGGATCTTGGCGCGTGCGCCGCCCCGGGCCGACCGCAGCGCCGACGGCCGTCCACCTCGCAAAGCCGACTCCCGCAGAGGTGCCCCGCCACCCTAGCAAGAAACCCCGCCGCCGCCCTCCTGGGGACACGTGGGCTTCCCGACAGCGCCCTCCTGGGGAGAGGAGGGAGGGGGGAACGCTGGGCGGCGGTGGGCGTTGGGCGCCGCCCGAGTCACCCGTTCGAGGGGGGGCGACCCTCTTTGCCCTCTATGTTCAACGCAATGCTGGCACATTAACAAATCCTCTCTGTGTCACATGAATTTCCCTAGGATGGATGCTATGCTTTTCAATAAAAACTATGTTTCTCTATATTAAAAGGTTCCTTATATGGTATGGTAAAGCTGAAGAAAGAAAGGTTTATGATTAGCGGAGGTCTAATGATAAAAAAAGAAAATTCAAGTTCATTTTGGAAAAGGGACGGCTTCACCCATGTCCTGCCTTAAGAGGGCAGCAGGGTGGCAAATTTAGAGGGCACTCCACTCCCTTTGCACCTCTTGGGAAGTGTGATTTCAGATGAACAACAAGCCTACAAACTATTACTATTAGCATTTGATCTAGCTTCCGGGGTTGTTTCTCGCGCAGGTGAGTTTTTTAGGTACAATTTATCACTACTAACTTTAGATAGTGTGAGAATCTGTAAAATGTGTGTCTAGAAAATTTTTGAGTCACATTCTGCATAATGTTTAAAAAGAATTTTACCACACTTTTTATTTTTTTATATGACATGTGTGGAGAAAAATCTTGCCAAGTTTAACTATCAATTAAACACTTGCTAATATAATCGAACATGCTCATAAGTTGAAATGTGGCGAAAAATTATGAACACTCTCTCCTGCTAATGGTGCGATCAATGTTCTCCACTAAAGCTAGCAAATTTCTGATGTATTATTACCTCAAAGTTTAAGTCGTTCAGAGTCATACTAACCTTTTCTAAAATACAAGAGGACCAACCGTTTATATCAAATTTCCATGAAATTGATGGACCAAGTTCAGTAAGTATCTGTTGAAGTTCTTAACATCGAATCTAGGAGTACCCTACGTTATGAATCTTGGTTGAAACTAGCGGCCGGTTGGTGCTGTTTCCGTTCTTATCCTGTATGCCACCAACTTCCGCCGCCATCGCAGATACGGAGTAGCCAAAAGCTACCCGACAATCGCCTAACACGTGTCAGCATATCCACGTGGCATGATCCCAACCTATGCTTCCTGCCTCGCAACACGTGTTCCGCCTCCTCTATAAATATCAGCACTCCCGCTGCGAACTACACGGCTACCTCCAAATAAACTTCTCTTCCACTTAACCGTTTTATGTGTCCCCTACTCTTTCTCCCCTTATTCCTCGGTTAGTCGGTTACGATTTACAATCGTCACCGCCAATGCCGCCGCCTCCGGCAACGGGCGAGCCGAAGCGCCGCCGCCTGCTATCCCTCATGGCGGTCTACCCAAGCGAGAGCATCGCGCCGGCGCCTCTGTTCAGCTCGCTTCTCGCGCTTGCGGCCGACTTGGCGAGCCAAGGCTTCGGCTCCGACGCCGGCGCCGCCTTCCCTGTTCTCCAGCGCGGATTACGGCAGGCAGTGCGGATAGCAGGCCTCCTCCTCGCGTTTCTGGAGGAGATCCAAGACGTGACGGTGACGAAGACGGAAGCTCTGCCGTCGTCGGCGGTGCTGGGGCTCACGGAGCTGCACGTGGCCATGCAGAAGCTGCGGTTCCTCCTCGCCGACTGCGCGCGACGGGGCGCGCGGCTGTGGGTGCTCTTGAACGCCGGACTGGCCGCGTCTGAGCTCCGGGTGATTCTCGGGTCCGTCGCCGCTGCCGTGGACGCGCTGCCGAGGGACGTGGTGGATGCGTCCGTGGAGGCCGGGGAGCTCGCGCGGCTGATGTCGGAGCACGCGTGGCGCGCGGCGGTGCGTCCGGACGCCGGCGACGAGCGCGCCGCGAGGAGCGTGCGGTCGATACTGGAGCAGTTCAAGAGCGGAGTCTCGCCGGACGCCGAGGACGCGAGGCGGGTGCTGGAGCACATCGGGGTTAGAAGCTGGTCCGACTGCTCCGAGGAGATTGCCTTCTTGGAGGACGAGCTGCGCACGCGATTGGACGGCGGCGCAGGCGGCGACAGCTGCAGCAGCAGCATCGACGCTGTGCTCATCAACAGCTTAATGGCATTCATGGTGTACTGCCGTGTCGTGCTGTTCGATCAGATCGACGCGAACCCAAAAGCGGACGCGGCGTCACGGCCGCCGGCGAGGTGCCCGGACTGGCTCAGACCGGAGACGTTGCAGTGCCCGATCACTCTGGACCTGATGACGGACCCGGTGACCGTGTCTACTGGCCAGACGTACGACCGCGAGTCCATCACCCGGTGGATCAAGGCTGGATGCCGCACGTGCCCGGTCACCGGGGAGCAGCTCCGCACTGCTGACGTCGTGCCGAACGCCGCGCTCCGCGGGATCATCGAGCGGATGCTGCTCAGCAACGGCGTCTCTCTAAGCATCACGGGGCACCGCCACGGCGCGCTCGGCGACACGGCCGTGGCATTCGGGCCGGCCGCCGCGGGCGCTGCCCGTCTGGCCGTGGCCTACATCGTCGCGCAGATCTCGACGGGTTCGACGGCGGAGCGCAGGAAGGCGACGTGCGAGGCCCGCAAGCTGTGCAAGCACAGCGTGTTCTACCGCGCGTGCCTCGTGGATGCCAACGCCGTGCCGTGGCTGCTGTGCCTGCTGTCCTCGACGGACGCGTCCGTGCAGGACAATGCGGTGGCGTGCCTGCTGAACCTGTCGAAGCACCCGCGTGGCCGGGCGGCGCTGTTCGAGGCCGGAGGCGTGGGCCTTGTGGTGGACGTGATCAACGTGGGCGCCAGGGCGGAGGCGCGGCAGAACGCAGCGGCCGTCCTGTTCTACCTGTCGTCGGACGCCGAGCACGCCGAGGAGATCGGGCGCATCCCGGAGGCCATCCCGACGCTGGTGCTGCTGATCCGCGACGGCGCGCACCGCGGGCGCAAGTACGCCATGGTCAGCCTCTACGGTCTCCTCCAGTGCGCGAGCAACCACGGCAAGGCCGTCGCGGCCGGCGCCGTGGGGGCTCTCGCGGGCCTCCTCCTGTCCGTGAACGTCGTCGACCGGGACGACGACGTCGCCAGCGA
The DNA here is from genome assembly GCA_023333625.1 of Bothriochloa decipiens. Classification (NCBI taxonomy): domain Eukaryota; kingdom Viridiplantae; phylum Streptophyta; class Magnoliopsida; order Poales; family Poaceae; genus Bothriochloa; species Bothriochloa decipiens. Next base: position 11,155 of record JALGXP010000043.1, on the reverse strand, counting down.
CGCCGTGACGCTGCTGGCGAGGCTCGCGGAGCATCCGACGGGCGCGCAGGCCGTGCTGGCGCGGCCGGGCCTCGTCGCCCGCGTCGTCGAGGCGCTCGCCACGTCGGCGTCCCGGTCGGGGAAGGACCACTGCGTGGCCCTGCTCGTCTCGCTGTGCCGGCACGGCGGCGACAAGGTGGTGGCCCTGCTCGGGAGGATGCCGGGCCTGATGTCGTCGCTGTACACGCTGGTGGCCGACGGCAGCCCGCAGACGTGCAAGCGCGCCAGGGCGCTGCTCAACCTGATCCACCGCCATTACGAGATGGTTGACGGGCAGCCGGCTGCGGCGGCGGCGTCGGAGGCCGGCGAGCGTGTAGTCCGCGTGCTATAGCCGGACGCACCTGCCGTAAGTACAGTAAATAGTAGATAGTAGATCTTTACAGTGTGCCATTTGCGAGAATTTGTCGTTCCTGTTGTCAGCTCGTGTTTTAGAAGAGCTGGGAACGAATTTTGCTGCTTCCTTTTTGAAGTCTGCTGTAGACACAGATACACAAACACACGAAAGTATAGACTAGTCTGTTTGCGAGCTTGAGATTGATAGAGTAGATGAAAGTGTATGAAACTACTGTTTGGACGTTATTTGTGTACATATGTCAGTGGAAATTTTGGCTTTGCTTTAAAACTGAGGGATTTGGTTTCAGCTGTGTAAAAATAACAGCAGCTCACTGATGAAGAGAGCTCTGAGACGAATGGGTTACTGGTGCTCTAGTACATTTCACAGTAAGTTATTGATGGATATGTGTTGACATCTCAAGTGGCCTCCGTGACTGGAACAGCTTCGTGTTCTTGCGTTTTCAGCAGTCTGCCCTGGCAGAGATGGTGATGCAGGGAAATTTTCTTTCTTGTTCGTGTTGTTGCAATGTGCTGCTATGATTCATAGGACTTGTAGGCTACCACTTTTACCGCAGTAACTAAGCCCGTCTAGCTCAGTCGGTAGAGCGCAAGGCTCTTAACCTTGTGGTCGTGGGTTCGAGCCCCACGGTGGGCGTGGTTTTTCTTTTGGAAATGTATACTTATGTCACTGATTTGTTTATTCGTCCGGATATTTTTTTTTGGGGGAAATGTATAAACTTTCTGTCGCCGTTGTGTTTATTCGTTCAGTTTTTTTTTTTCGTTTGCCCAACAAGCACTCACAGCAGATGTGCAGTGGAGTCAACAATCAACAAGCCTTTGGTTTAGTCAACTAGCAGACTCATGCACAGCAGAAGTGCAGTGGAATCAGGCCCCTGTACGCAGCAGCAGCAGCAGCAGCATCATCATCATCATCACACAACCGATTCCTAATTCCTAAGGCTAATCATATCTCATGCCGCTGTTGCGCCCAGCAGGGCAGCAGCAAGCATCAAAACGCCGACGGTCCGGGGGCGACGTACGTGCTACGACGAGTAATTGTGACACAGCGCTAGTCGGCAACGAATCCAACGCTGACAGCGTCGAGTGCTGCGCGTTGCCTCCGGACCTGACGCATTCCCTCTTTAATTAGCAACAGTAGTTTTAGTAGTAGTCTCTAATCCCAATCACCAGCTCATGTAACGTCAGATCTTCTCGTGCTGGTGCTGGCTAGATCCACATCTACCGATAGATAAATAAACCGTGTAACAGTCTGTCAGCAACAGCAATCCATTTCCGTCTCCATCCATCTGCTTTGCACGCCGGGCCGACGTGCCCGCTCGCTCGCTCTCGTGCAACAGCAGGCGCGGTCACGTGAACGCGCTCCACCACTTGTTTGGTTAATTAATTAATTAACGAAATGATTAACTAACCAGCAGTCGGGGTTAGCGCCGTTGGTTGAGCTGCGTGACAACGTGAGATCTCTCGCATGGGAGCTGCAGGAGGGTCTCGTGATCGGATAGAAAATGCATGGCCGGTGGCTTCTTCTTCCTCAGAAATCAGAATCGATTCCAATGGGGCCGGAATCGAACCAGCACATCCGACGGCTTTGACTCATATAATCTGTTGGCTGTTTGCTTGATCCGAGGCTAGCTGCTACCTGCCTACCTGTATATCCATTTCAAAACACTCAACACACAAGTGGTGAGTGCCAGTTCTGTGACTTGTTTAGTTTCCACACTCGATAGCAAACAGCTAGTATGCTGTCTGTGTGCTCTCGCCGCAGATTTTTTTTTTCTTAACTGCAGCCGGGGCTGCAAACAGCAAACATATTTGAATTTGTATTGTTAGTAGCACCATATGAGCTAATGATGGTGTAGCTGGGATTACTAGATTCATCTCGTCTTTTAGTCACCGCGCTTAGTTTTGAAATTAAGTCATGTCCCGCTCCGAGGTCGACATCAACGGGTCTCACGGCCCATATGAAGTCCAACCCAGACCGGTCCAGCCCGTCCGCCACCTCCCTCAGCTTAGAGCCCGCTACGGCCACCATCGTGCCAAGTGCGACGTAGAGGACTACACGGCGAACCTTTTTTATTTTTAATTTTTTTTAAAAAAATTTATAAATTTAGTTGTCCGTTTCGAAATATGACAGAACTAGTCGCCTACAGTGGGCGTTTTTTAAAAAACGCCCACTGTCTGGGCGTTTTTTGTGACGTGGCAAACGGCCGGCCGGCGCCGGTGCCGGCGTGTGCGGGCGGCCACCTGGTGGCCAAAAAACGCCCACTGTGTGGGCGTTTTTTGGCGGCCAGGGGGCCGCCTGCAAAAGAGCGCGGCTGGCCGCGCCTGTTTTGCGGGCGGGCCCCGGAGCAGTAAAAAACCGCCCACACAGTGGGCGTTTTTTCCTGTGCAGGGGGCCGCCTGCAAAACAGGCGAGGCCGGCCGCGTACTTTTGCAGGCGGCCTCCTCGCCGTCAAAAAACGCCAACACCCACACAGTGGGCGTTTTTTGACCTCCAGCTATATATACCCAGCCCCCCTTCAGATTTTCATTATATTCACTAAAATTTTCAGAAAAAAAGGAAGAAGAGAGGAGGGAGGAGAAGGAAGTAACGGCGAAGCCCTGCCAGTTTGAGACCTCGGCTTTTAGGTAAGTTTCTCATACATTACAGGTCTGTTGCTATGCAATAGTAAAATATAATGTGCACTAGAGTTGTTTAGTTTTTAGTTGACTCTGGGTAGATCTGTGAGTAGTATGTATATTAGATCTATAAATAATGATGTTAGAGCATTGCAGTTCGTGTTAGAAATAATGATGTTTCTTTTATGATTTAAACAATGGATTGCATGATTTGAAATGTGACGAATATCGTATTTTCTCTGAATAGATATGCAAAACTTGTGGCGGACGGAGTTTTGGAAAAAACGAGGTCGCCCTAGAGAATTGTATCCCGACGTGTCTAGCAAGGATGCTCCTGTTCCTCCTGCAGTCCCTGTCCCAAATTGTGATTGTGGAGAACCGGTTGATATTGGCCAATCTCGCCATGAGGACACAGCTGCCCGTTGCTACTACACATGCGGTGGATTCAATGTAAGTAATTGCACCTCTGTCATTGCGCCTTTATTCATTGCTAGTAATTGCGACTCTTGCATCTCTAAAAATATCGTTAGCAATCATGTTTTGTAGGCCCATGAGCAGTGCTTTTTCTTTCAGTGAATTGACGGTCCAAACAAATTCGACCCAAGGTATCTCCAGTTTGACGAATGGTGGAAAGGGAAGCATAATCCACCCGATCAATTTGAGCGGTGGGTGGCACCTCCCCCTGACCCCCCCAATGACAGACGAGGAGAAGAAAATAGCCCAATTGAGACGGCTTGAATCTCCGCCTCGTTGCAAATGCGGAGATTATTCTGTAATAAGTTCAGATAGGCCTAACGAGTTCGAATGTCCTAACCCCGCCGGAGTAAGTGCAAATTGTATGCGGTCATGGCTTTCTTAGTATTTGTGCATGTACTAATATTTTACATTGTAGGGTGGGTATACCTTGTTGCGGAAGTGTAACTTCAGGGAGTGGCTGTGGGGTCCAAAGAACAAATGGCCGGATCCGAAGGTGGACAAGAAGAGAAAAGTGGTTACCCCTAAGCCTCCTGTGTTGTGCAAATGTGGTGTCGAAGCGCAGTATGGCCTACTACCATCGGAGCTTGGAATAGGCTATTGGTGCGGCCATATGGTTGATTACGATGAGGTCCTTTTGTTCCACTTGTTGCTCACTTGATATCCAAACTTTTTGTATTTGCTGACTTTAAATTGTTCTGTTTGATCACAGAGCCTTAGGAAATGCAAGTGGAAGGTTTTTGCCCATGTTGAAGACCACAGGGAATACATGGATACACTGAAGCAAAAGCAAGTAATGGACCTGAAGTTCAGGTCTGGTACTCAGCTTGTGGACAACTACATTAAGATGCGGAAGCGAGCGCAGGTTGACTATGCCCGACGATTGCGTGTCCAAACCCCAAGTGCTGCTCGGTGGAAGAAAGACTGTGATGCATGGAAAAAGAAGAGAGAAGAGGAAGCATCCTTGCATGCGAGGGAGAAGATAAAGGAGGCCGAAAAGAGGAGTGCTGATGCGAAGATGAAGCAGAAGATGGCGGAGGCGGAGATGCCGATGAACGACGAGGACGAGGAGTATGATGAAGCGTTCACCCAAGCCCTCGATGACTTGGAGGCCGCTTACTACAAAAAAAGGAAGAAGAGGAGTATGATGAAGCGTTCACCCAAGCCGTTGATGACTTGGAGGCCGCTTACTACAAAAAAAAGGAAGAAGAGGCCAACGCAGCTGAGCGTAGCCGTACCAATGAGTTTGTGGGAGAGGATAGTGGTTCTGAAGATGAAGACTTACTTCCCGGTTATGTTTCGGATTATTAGGGTCGTTTTGTTAGATGAATTCGGATTAGTAGCTCATCGCCCTAGCGGACCTATAATTTTATTGTAATAAACTGTTTCCGTGACTTTTAACTGTGCTGTAATGGACTATTATAACGGATGTAATGCAAGCATGTAAGGGTTTAGGGTTTAGGGTAAATTTTTTAGGGTTTAGGGTTTTTAGGGTTTAGGGTTTAAGGTTTTTTGGGTTTAGGGTTTTTAGGGTTTAGGGTTTACGGTTTAGGGTAAATTTTGATAAAAGAATAGTGCGTATCATACATGAAGACAGTAATTACATCGTACAGGGTACTACTGTCCCGGAGCCTGTCCCTGCCCCTGCCCCCTACCCCTCTTCGGCCTCCTCGGTCGCACGTGCCCCGCCGAGTAGGTGTAGCGATCCGGTGGAACACCTCGAGTCGCGCGGACGTCCTGCATTGGAGTCATCTGTGATAACTCCTGCGTGTAGGACGGAGGTGCTCCTGCAAGCTGTGAAGGGCCAATCTCGACCTCCTCGTCGCTGATCGATGCGTCAGTGGGGGGGTCATTAGGTAGTCGGTAGGTCCGCGACGAGGTGCCGTCTCCCTGGCCTGACGTCGAAGCTGCTCCCTGCGTGGAGGTACCCAGGACTCCCCAGGCTGCTCCCTGAGCGGAGGTACCCACTCCATGGGGCGAAGGCCAGGCTCCCCAGCCTGCTCCCTGAGCGGAGGAACCCTCACCCTGGGCCGACGCGCTGGGTGGAGCATGAGTGAAGTGCCTGGATGCCTCTGCTCCGTGCACCGAGGACCCTCCTCCGGAGGAACGAAGGTACGGCGTAGTGAACGCTGTGAAAGGTGTCATCGTAAGTCACACAGTCATCCATATTAGAAAAACATAGGTAGATGAGGTGGGGTACACGGAGTTACCTCTGTTCTGGGGTGCAGGAGGACGTGCTGCGGGTGCCGGTGCAGGAATTTGAGGCGCTGCGTCGGAGGTCCAACAAGTGAGAGCCCTCATCACGGATCTAAGCGTCGTACGCATCCGCGTGTACGAGGTGCGCTGCTCGTCGACTGTCAACGCCAAGCCACCCTCCAAGCGACGACACACGGAGTCCATCTCCGTGTAAAGTAGTTGTGTACCATCGACCTAATTTCAGTTTTAAGTTACATGAAAGATATACGTAATGAAGTACTGATATATATGAGAGATTCAAGTACTCACCGCACGGAAGTAATCCTGATCACGGTGCACAGGGTAAGCGTCACGCACGGCGGCGACGTGTGGCTGCTGCTCTGGAGGAATGAAGGTGACACGTGTACGGGTACGAGGCTGGTACCACCGGAGGTACATCATGTACGAGTCCTCGGTGTGGGGGCGGTACTCATCAACGACGTCCTCTGTGGCAAGCAACTAATCATCCACGTATGGCTGCAGACGTGGAACCCATAAGTTGCCGCCGACCTGTCCCCTCCAAATCAGCCTGAACACAAATTTAAATAAGACATGTCTACTGCGATTAATTTTTCAAAGTCAGTTGTTAGTAGTACTTACTTATGAGCATCTGCAGGGACGGTACAGATGATAGGGACGGGGGACGGCTGCATGAGACCGAACTAGCACAAAACACACCCTGGGCAGTGCGGTTCAACGAATATGTCGAACACCATCGGTCGGAGCGTCAGCCAGAAGGCCTGGTCACGTGTGCACAACGTGGACAGCCCAAGGGGAGCTCGTGCGTGGATAGCCTCCTGGCTGTAAGGCTCCTAGGTCACGTCGGTTGGCTGTATCCTGTCGAACTCTAGCATAAACTCGTTGTACGACCGCGTGACCTGCACATGTGCCCATCGTCGCTGAAATATAACAATAAATGGGTTAGAAGGTACGATACGAATTAACTATATACGTCAGCTAGGAACACGAACCTGACGACGGCACCAGACTGTACCCATGGTGGGGTAGTCCTCAGGCGGAACCTGCAAGTACAGGTCCTCCTCGTAGGCGGTATGATCCACCACAGGTCGACCAATCGTGAACCGTTCAGCTGCCCATAGCTGTAGAAGGAGGGGGCAACCAGTGAGCAAAGAACCTGTTTCTATCTTGGTACACGCTTTGCAAAGCCCCCTGTACGTCGCCGCCAGTACGGCAGATCCCCAGCTCCACTGTGGCACTGCTCCCTCGTCAGCATCAGCGATCGCGCGCGCGTAGGGGATCATGACCTTGTCGACGGCATGTCCCGCGCTGCTGGTGAACATGACCCAGCCAAAAAGCCACAACAAGTAGGCCTCCAAGCTCCATTGCATAGAGTACACGTCAGCCTCTGGGTGTAGCTGATCGGACTGAAAAAGATATAGTTAATAAAGTTAAGTAGAACTGTAAATTGATAAAATTCTTTTAAATTAGGCCTTACGGTAAACTGCATGAGCCACTGCTGCGACGGGCCCATGGTCGTGTACGGAGGGAGGCTGCTCAAAGCTGAAAGTGCAGGGTGACACTGTACGTGGCCGAAGCGGGCCATCATGTCGTCTCGCCAATCATGAAGTCCGTCGACTGGCCCAACGGCATCGCCAGCGAGGGGAAGGCCAAGCAAGAACGCAACGTCCTGAAGCGTCGGTGCGACCTCCCCGCACGGCAGGTGGAGCGTGTGTGTCTCCGGCCTCCATCGGTCGACCAGGGCTGCTAGAAGAGACCTATCGAAACTCCACCTCCTCCTCTCATCGGCCTCACCAGCTCGAGCCTCTATAAGACGACACAACGGGAGGAGGCCTGCCTCACGTAACCTGCACATAAAAATTTTATGTTATTAAGAAGCCATGTGTACTTAATTGGGAGAATTAAAAGAGTCAACGGATACCTGGAATAGAACCGAGGGTCCACTGAAAGTAGACGTCTGGACGGTCGCGGTCGAAGTACGGGCAGATTGGCGTTCTACACCGCAATACGGTACGAGCGGTGGTGCAGATCGATCCCTTGATCTAGCAGCTCCGGTGTGTCGTCGGCCATCCCTGCATGACAATATCACAGTTAACACATATGACACATGCAAATAGAAAGTGAAAAAGTATACAATAATAAATTTAAGGTACAACAACAAATGATCGAATTTGAAACATAAAGACTGCACATACAACATGTAACAGAAATATATTCAAATACAAGACTGAGATTATGAACATTACATCTGGAATATAGGCTGAAACAATAAGTTTGTTCACTCCAGTTACAACAAAGCAAAAACCGTACATTACATAATCTTAACCAAGCTCTCTACACATCACTACACGACCGAACCACGAGGCACGCGTGCACGCCTTGGCCTGGTGGGCCTAGAAGTTGTCCCTTCTCCTGTTGGCGAGGTACCATCCAATCTGGATCCTGATGGCGGGGCTTCTGCTGTTGTGGCCATGTCTGAGTCCTTGGGGCACTTCTTATAAGTATGTCCTTCCTTGTCGCATTTGCTGCAACGTGTGTACCTTGCACCTGCTTCGGACTCATCCATGGCGTTTCGAATACGTCTTGTCTTCCGACGTCCAGCCTTGTCTCTGATCTTACTTGGGTCTGGAATATAGGTAGGTTGCGGTACTGTACCTGTAAAATTCCCCGCTATGCCAAAACCATAAATTTCATGTGACCATGTATGCAATATGGCTTCCTTGGTGAAATAGGGAGATACAAAAGTACGATCAAGTATTCCACACTCCGAGCTCACTGCAATAACATGGGAACATGGTTTGTGGTAGAGTCTTGGCTTGTGGCACGTGCATGCGCAATACCCATCCTCTCTAAGTATGCATTCTTGCACAACTCTTCTATATATTCCACGCTTGGCTTTATCAGCACACAAGATTTCAAATCGGTGCTCTCTAGTACCTTGAGTTATAACTCTATGCTCTTTTGCCTTCTTACGTTTTTCCTCCAGATAATTTGTCAGCATTTGTCCGAAGAAAACACCTCGCACTTGCATTGATAGGGCAGCGACTTGGTACCGGTCTCTGAAATATCTGCATGTTCCATGTAGGATGAACTCAACAATGGCAACCAAGGGAAGGTCTCTAACACCACGTATCACCCAGTTGTAAACTTCAGCCAAATTAGTTGTCATAATACCAAACCGCGCTCCGCCGACATCATGCAGCAAAGACCACTTCTCCTTAGGCTCATTCTCTATCCAGTGCGAAAAATTTCTCACAGCAGATGCCGATCTCCTTCTGATGTTTGGACCATCTGTGGGCAGCGGTCCTAAGGACTCTGGACCATCCTCACCAACAGGTGCTGATCGGCTTGAGTGTTCTTCCATATGCTTCGTTGTGAGCTCGTCCAACCTCCTCCAAAGCTCGTTGAATTTTTTCTGTTGATTCTGTCCGCACAGCCTCTTGAATAGATCCATCAAGCTCTTGCGCTTAAACTGCTTGTAAAAATTAGCACCCATGTGACGCATACACCACCGACTTTGAACATCTGGCCAATCTTTACCATATCCCATCTCTGCATCACCGTGCTTCAGATATTCAATTGCCCGAAGAAGGCCAGCGTGACGGTCATGAATTAGGCATACACCAGGCCTCATACCAACAATGCTAACCTTCACCTGCTTGAGAAACCAGTACCAACTATTGGTATTCTCGCTCTCCATAAAAGCGAATGCCAGTGGTAGAACTTGATTGTTCCCATCCACGGCAATTGCTGTTAGTATCTGACCTCTGTATTTACCTGTCAGAAATGTCCCGTCAATACAGAGTACTGGATGACAATGCACAAATGCCCTGATGCAAGCACCTAGTGCAAAGAAAGCTCGTTGCATGACCAATACTGCACGGTCATTCTCCATGGTTGGGTATGTTATAAGATCTGTACATGTCCCTGGATTTCTGGCGGCTATGCATTGAAGAAGATATGGTAAATTATCATATGAGGCTTTGAATGTGCCAAATCTCATCTCGATAATCTTCTGTTTTGCCCTCCACGCCTTAGCATATGAAATGGTGTATTTGAATTTATCTTCGATATGCCTTATTATTGACCTTGGCTCGTATCTCAGATTATGCACAACATCTGAATACATCTCTGCAGCAATAAATGCAGATGTCATGTTTCTGTGGTACTTCTGTACACCTTCCAAGTGACAGTTGTGCTGAATGACTATTGACACTTTTCAATAATCCTTCCACTTTTCCTTGAATGCATGCACCCTCCACGGACAACCATCGCTGGATCTCATGCACTTAACTTCGTATACACACTTTGTGGACTTTGCTACCCAGAACTCCCTCTGCAGTGATACAGCCCAAAGCTTGACTGCCTCCATCAATTCTTCCTTCTCTGCGTACATCGCTCCCTCGATTACCTCATTCTCCTTATACTCCCATGGAACATGGTATCCCTCTGAAATAGCAAGTCCAGAGAAGTCTTCATTAGACCACTGCCACGGATTCACATTGCATCCTTCCTCGTCAGAAGATTCATAACCCTCCACTTCCTCATTCGCCGCATCTTTGTTTTTTATTTCCTGAACAATGGAGTTTATCCTCTCGTCCTCATCTGCCGAGCCTCTCGGCTCACTGGTTTCTTCTTCTCTTTCTGGTTGCTACACATCATGTCCCTGTTCTTCTCCTTGTTCAGCACGGTCATTTCCCTCTTCTATTTCAGCATCAGTTCTAATCATGCTTGTACCCTCCACATCTTGCAGGGTTGCATTGTCTTTATCGTGCACCTCCATGAAAATGCTGGGTTCCCAGCCCCGCTGTAATGCATTTTCTACGTACCATTTCCATGTTTCGGTGCAATCTACCGACATCAATTCCCAGAAGCATTCTTCGTTGCCACGGTTGACTACTACATTTACTTTTATTGTGTTCACCTCTGGGTTGATATGAAATACCCTCATTAATCAGTTACACACTGACCGAAAATTTCTTTCCACTGGCCTATCTATCCCCTTTAGTGTTGACCCAAATTCAGATAGATCTATACCATACGGCCTATATCTGACAGTGCCACTACCATGGAACAACCGAAACATCACTTTGGTTGACATATCTATTAAGAGAAAATACGATATTCGTCACATTTTAAATCATGCAATCCATTGTTTAAATCATAAAAGAAACATCATTATTTCTAACACGAACTGCAATGCTCTAACATCATTATTTATAGATCTAATATACATACTACTCACAGATCTACCCAGAGTCAACTAAAAACTAAACAACTCTAGTGCACATTATATTTTACTAATGCATAGCAACAGACCTGTAATGTATGAGAAACTTACCTAAAAGCCGAGGTCTTAAACTGGCAGGGCTTCGCCGTTACTTCCTTCTCCTCCCTCCTCTCTTCTTCCTTTTTTTCTGAAAATTTTAGTGAATATAATGAAAATCTGAAGGGGGGG
>JALGXP010000424.1:0-33830 GCA_023333625.1 Bothriochloa decipiens | reverse complement strand
AGGATTGGAGGTAGGTGGGAAGGAGAAGAACAGGAATTCGACGGAGGAGTAGTTGAATTCGAGTTCAGGGTTTGGTTTACAAAATTTTGTTACCCTCTCTCTCTCTCGAATCAGCCATACATATAGTTCACCCATTCTGGGCCGCACACTCGCACATTGGGCCAGATCAATCTTCAGGGCCTTCCGCTGTCCTCTTGAGTGATTCCCTCTTCCGGGTCGACAGTAGTAGCAGGGTTGGACGCCTGCAGCCCATTATCGCTGACATTCCCCCGGTCTTGAGAGCCAGCATGCCCCCAGGCCGGTGCGCGAGGAAACAGCTGACGAAGATGCTGCAACGGCTCCCAGGTAGCAAGGGACAGCGGCATGTGTGACCACTCGACCAAGCCTTGCTCGACGGACCAAGCCTTGCTCGACGGGATGAGTACCATCGGTCCAACGGCACTGGAGAATACGCAGGGGAACCAGAAACTCCACCAAATCAGAAGGAGGCTCGGTACTTACAGAGTGTGACCCGGCAGACTGCTTCAACTGTGAGACATGAAAAACTGGGTGCACTGTCCATGAAGCAGACAACTGCAGACGATACGCCACCTTGCCGATGCGCTCCAGAATGCGATAACGGCCGAAGAAGCGAAAAGCCAGCTTATGATGAGCACTGGGAGCCACCGAAGCTTGCACATAAGGCTGCAATTTGAGATAAACCATGTCACCAATAGCAAACTGACGCTCCACCGGATGCTTGTCAGCCTGACGCTTCATACGGCCTTGAGCGCGCAGAAGATGTTGACGGACCAGCTGGTGCATCAATTCACGTTCTTTGAGCCACTCAGACAGGTCCGGAACTGGCGCTGCATCAGCAAGGTTGAGCCCCAGGTGTCGCGGAGGAAAGCCATAGAGGACCTAAAATGGAGAACACCCCAGAGCCAAATGAGAACTAGTGTTATACCACAACTCTGCAAGCGAAAGCCATTGAGACCAACGACGAGGACAAGCCTGATTAAAACAGCGGAGATAGGTTTCCATACACTGGTTGACACGTTTAGTTTGCCCATCTGTCTATGGGTGATAGGAAGTACTCATCCGAAGATTGGTGCCTGCCATCTTGAAGAGGAGCTGCCAAAACTTGCTAGTGAACACACGATCCCGGTCGGAAATGAGAGCCACAGACAAACCATGGAGCTTATAAACATGATCCAGGAACAGCCGAGCCACAGAGGATGCTGTAAAAGGGTGGCGTAATGGAAGAAAAAGAGCAAACTTCGAAAAATTGTCAACCACGACCAGAATAGCATTGTAAGCGCCCGAGAGGGGCAAGCCTCGCACAAAATCCAAGGAAACGACTTCCCAAGACTAGTGAGGAACTGGAAGTGGTTGAAGCAGACTCGGATAACCAGCACGGTCAGGCTTCGCTTGAGCACAAATGGAGCAGGACTACACATGGGACAGAACATCAGCACGCATGCCGGGCCAATAAAACAGTGGATGAAGCTTCTGAAACATGGCTGGGGCCCCAGAATGGCCGCCCACGGGACTGTCATGAAGCGCTGTGATCGCTTTGTGCTGGAGATCCCGATTACTGCCAAGCCAAAGGCGGCCTTTGTACAGGATCAAGCCATCGCGCAACTAAAACGGCGGGCAGGCAGCATTATCAACAGTAAGTTGCGACAAAAGTGCAGAACAAATACCACTGCCGAAGTTGATCAAGCCACGAGTGCACTGGGGAAGAAACGGCATGCAACTGAAGCGTTATCAGAGCCCTTCCGGTAGACCACCTTGTAACGTAGGCCCAGCAACTTTGAAAATACTTTCTGTTGCCAAGGGGCGTGAAGCCGCTGCCCATTTAGGTGAATCAAACTCCGGTGGTCAATATGAATGACAAACTCCGAGTGCAGCAGGAAGTGCTTCCAATGATCGATAGCCATGAAGATTGCGAGGTATTCCTTCTCATAAACCGACAGACCCTGATTACGAGGACTTAAGGATTTGCTGAGAAAAGCCAGCGGGTGTCCCTTCCGCAGGAGAACAGGTCCAATGCCCGAGCAGGAAGCATCAGTATCCAAGTGAAAAGGCAGAGAAAAGTCAGGAATCCCCAATACAGGTGCAGAACAAAGGGCAGATTTTAAAGCAGCAAAAGCTGAATCATGAACAGACGTCCAGATGAAAAGAGAGTCTTTGCGGAGTAAGTCATTGAGGGGGCGAGCCATCAAGCCAAAATGACGAATAAATTTGTGGTAATATCCGGCAAGGCCAAAAAATCCCCGTAATGCTCGGACATTAGATGGCACTGGCCAATCTGCAATAGCTTGGACTTTAGCTGGATCCGTGGAGAGCCCCTTGTCACTGATAACATGGCCCAAGTATGCGATTGTAGTCTGAGCAAATTTGCATTTGGAGAGTTTTATTTTCCACTGGTCAGCTGCCAACCATCGAAACACTTGAGTCAAGTGATCCAGGTGCTCCTCAAAGGACCGGATGTAGATAAGAATGTCGTCAAAGAACACAAGAACAAACTTACGAAGACCGGGTGCCAATGTTGTGTTCATTGCGCCTTGGAAAGTGCCCGGTGCACCGGTCAAACAAAACGCCATTACGCGAAATTCAAACTGTCCAAAGTGTGTCTGGAAGGCACTCTTTGGTTCCCCACCGGGCTGGAGCAGTATCTGATGGAACCCAGCACGGAGGTCCAACGTAGAAAACCAGTGAGCCTGTGCCAACTCATCAATCAGCTGATCAAAGACTAGGACAGGAAACTTGGACTTAACAGTAATGGCGTTCAGCTGGTGAAAACCCACACAAAAGCGGTACGAGCCATCCTTCTTTTTAACCAAAAGGAATGGAGAAGAGAAAGGACTGGAACTAGGTCGGATCAAGCCCTGACTCAACATCTCCTGCACCTGTGTCTCAATCTCGTCCTTCAGACTAGGCGGGTAGCGGTATGGCCTGATGAACACTGACTGAGCGCCCGGAATCAAGGAATGGAATGATTGCATGAGCGCGAAGGCAGTAGCTCAGTAGGAGGAGCAAGCACCGATGGAATCTAATCCAAGATAGACTGTATAGCCGGATGGAGCTCCCCAGGTGGATCAGGTTCAGATAGAGCACAAACCTGTAGAACCAACTTGTCAGGGGGCGACAGCATCGACCCCTTGTAAGAATACCCAACGGCCATCATACGGAATCAATAACCATTTCTGTTGCCAGTGAACTTGCATTGGATTCAAGGCTTCCAACCAATCCATACCCATAATAAGATCATAGTGTTGTAGCGGCAGCAAGCGAAAGTCCGTAGCAAACGAGCATTCTCCAACAGACCAAGGTAACTGTGGTAAAACCGCAGGACTCAATAGAACACCCCCACCGGCCACATGGACATCTCGGTTGGACGGAATAACGATAGTATCAGACAGTCTGGAAGCCAAAGCTGAACTGATAAAGGACGCAGAACTGCCAGAATCCACTAAAACGAGCACAGAGTGGCCCTAAATCATTCCATTGAGGCGGACTGCGCGGGCGTCAGAACCAGAACCAGCGGCTGCTTTAGAAATGGCCAGAAACAACTGAGCTGATGGCTGAGAGTCCTGATCAGAATGCAATGCTGACTCGGGTGATTCCACCGAATATTCCAGGGAGTCCCAAACGGCCTCAACAGCCAGCAACACATTAGGAGAGCAGCGATGGTCCTTGGACCATTTAGCACACGGCGTCCCCCCGTGGTGGAGGAGGCAACGGCAACGGCAGATGGGGAGCCACCGGCGAACGAGATGAAGATGGCCAATCACCAGAACACATGGCACGCGTCAACGGCGTGGGAGCAACCTCCTCCTGCAACAAAGCCAGAGTAGCGGCAGTATCCAAATCCTTGGGTCGCTGAAGCAGCACCACAGATTTGATATCGGAACGCAATCCATCAATAAAACGCATGACGAAATAGAGGACATCATGGTTGGGAGAGTAGGATTTGAGCTCATTAGTAAGTTGGGCAAAACGAGTGATATACTCTGAAATAGAGGAAGTCTGTTTAACATGAAATAATTGAGGAATTAGTGACTCATGCTGATCCCTATCAAAACGATCATGGAGAAGTTGACAGAATTCAGTCCATGACAGCTGTGGAACAAGAGACTCTATCGACTGGTACCACAGGGAAGCGGCACCATCAAAGTGCATCTCAGCTACACTGATCCAAACAGAAGGCTCCACAGAATACATACAGAAATGCTTCTCAGCGCGAGTGCGCCAGCGGCATGGGTGCTCTCCATCGAAGCGGGGAAACGGAACTTTAGGCAAACGACCAGTGGGGTTTGTGGGGTTTGTGGAAAGTAAGGGATCGGGCGGCGGGGGTCGTGGTGGTGGTAGGGGAGCAAAATGGAGCGAAACAGGGAAAGGGCGAGGACCAACAATCGGCGGGCACATAGTAGGGGATTGGGAAGCTGGTAACGTACCCTCTACCGAGACAGGGATCCAGGTCATAACGACACTGGATCTCGAATCCCGTGTAGTCAGTTCAACGTGGTGCCCAACGACGGGCCTGTTGGTGTTGATGCCGGCAGATGAGCGCGCGACCACCTGTGGTGGCGTCGGTAGTATGCCGGGGCCACGGGAAATTTCGTCAAACACCCGTGAGCATGTTGCTTCTCCAGCTTCAGGATCGCGGCGCGAGCATCGGCAAGTCCGGCCTCGAGGTAGGAGACCCGTTCGTCCCACTCGTCTCGAACCTGATCGACGAGGAGCCGCTCCAACTCGTCCAGGCGCTTGGAGAACTCGACATCGCGGTTGGCATAGTTAGCCTCCAGTGACGCGATGCGGTTGTCGACAGCTGGTGCCGAAGGATCCGCCGGAACGGACTCCAGAACGGCGAGGCGACGCGAGAACGCCATCGCATTGGTGGACTCCGCTGCCTTGATGGTGCCGAGGCGCGCATCGACGTCCTCCTTCTGATCCTGGAGGCTGCGCTCCAGATCGGCGAAACGACGACCCCAGCGATCATCCTGTTCGTCGAATCGCCGGTTCAGCTGGGTGATCTCATTGAGCAGCAGTTTGAAGTTGGGGTCTATGGCTCCATGAGAACGTTGGAACCTGGTGAAGTGGGAGTGGGGAGGATCGGTGCCCAGGATAGAGCTGTCTCTGATACCAATTGTTAGCAACAGAGAGGATTGGAGGTAGGTGGGAAGGAGAAGAACATGAATTCGACGAAGGAGTAGTTGAATTCGAGTTTAGGGTTTGGTTTACAAAATTTTGTTACCCTCTCTCTCTCTCATCAGCCATACATATAGTTCACCCATTCTGGGCCGCTCACTCTCACATTGGGCCGGATCGATCTTCAGGGCCTTCTGCTGTCCTCTTGAGTGATTCCCTCTTCCGGGTCGACAGTAGTAGCAGTGTTGGACGCCTGCAGCCCATTGTCGCTGACAATCCTTCCGTGGATCGAATCGCTAGCCAAATTTGAAACTCCCCTCACGTCGGCCTCTTATCGATTGTTGTTTGATTTGGATGTTTGGTTAACCAGGCCTATGACGTGATCTTTTCCTGGATCCTGTTTGCTGTTTGCAGGGGATGATGTGTGATGGGTGCGCCGCATGCCTGAAACTCCCCACCTCGCTCACCGGCTGTCTGCTCCAGTGTGTTGCTTGGATCTAGTTTGCCGGACTTGAGCTGTAGCGCTGGAAAAGAAGCAGATAGAAAAGAAGCACAGAGAGAGTAATATTTATTACAGAAAAAACTCTTATTGTGTGACGTAGTATCTACATTTGAATTTTTGCTGATATGTCTCTCTTGGACTTTGCACAAGCTTTCTATCATTGGGACTTTCCTTAACCTTCTCCCATGGCACCTCTCCGACGTCTCGGACGGCATGGCGCATACTCTCCAGCTCTCTTGTGACCCCCTTCCGGAGCTTTACTCATCCAGGAGCAGCCGCCCCGCCTTCGGAAGCAGGGTGCTCAGCGCAGCGCCCGAGTTGCAAGTTCCCTGGCTCCCAAGGTCATTAGTGACCGCTGATATTTCCGAAGCGCATGTGCATGAGGGTCTAGAGATCAGAAAAGAGTCGCACAAACTAGATGGCAGATCCAGTTTTCGTCCACTTATTGAAGAAGAAAAAGAGAAGCAGCAGCAGAAGAAAAAGAGAAGCAGCAGCAGAAGAAAATGCGACGAATCGAAATGGAACAAGCAATATGGAGACCACTCCAATCGAACTGTTGACACCGTTTTTTGACATGTGTCAATATAAGCCAAAAACTATGCCGATCGGTAAGGGAGTGGTTGTGCTTTTAAGCTTACTTTGTTTTGAAGTATGGCTAACAGATGGTTGCCGATGAAGGTTAATATGATCTTGCCGATGACAGTAGAAGGCTGTTGCCGATGGAGAGAGAGAGGCGTGGTTGCCGATGGAAAACAGAGCTGAAGAACGTGGAAAGCAGAGCTGAATCATTATCGATGGGTTTTGCCGATGGAATCTACAGAGATCAGGAGCGTGCCGATAGAGGTTTCATCGTAAGCAATGGATAAGAAAACTGGCAATATTTATGCCAATATTTTAATAGTTTACTTTTGAGTCCGACCTTGGTACGAGTCATTATTTTTTATTTCTTAAAGATAAGACTTGTTTAGGAAATACTTTGTCGTGTCTGTTTAGGACTCATAGTACCAGGGTATAAATATGTACCTAGAGGCAAGGTAGAAAAGGTCAATCAATCAAAATACAATAAATCTATTACTTTTATTTACTTTTCAAGCAATCTACTTTTTGACGACTTCGTCACCAGTTTTTCTTCGTTTTTAACGAGTTCTTTCAAGAATCGGCGGGCTGCATCAACTTTCAAGAATCCTACAGCAAGAATAGGAGCCGAGAAGTGGTACAGAAGCAAGACCCGCCATTGCCTCGGCAGGTTACTTTTGACTCCAATCCTGGTAAATTACAAGCAATGGTCGACTTTGCAATAAATCATGCATTGATTAATCACTCTAGCGTACTGTCCAATACTGTTTATAATGCTGTTATACAATCATTAAAAGAAGGACAATTACCCGCTTATGTTGGCCCAGTATATCATCAGCCTGGGGTGTCATCTGCTACAGCTCCATCGGTTACTACGGCCGTTGCGGCTCCAGGGGTTTCTTCTCCTCCTATAGATCTGACTGCTGCTGAATCTCCACCGCTGATGTCAAGTTTAGCAAAGAATACTCAATTAAGTACAGATCTAATGGCATCGGCAATGTCGGGTCCTTCAGTTCAAAATCGACGAGTTCCTGCCGATTGGTGGGGATATGGGATGTCTCCAGATCTACCTGTTTTTAACTCTGGATTAAATCAGATGCATGATACAGCGGGTAAAACCCCCATGACGTCAGCTACTCCGGTTTGGCCGATGACTCAGGTGACACACTATACTACAACGCCACCTACCGCACAGCTGCCATCAGGAGGACTCCACATGTCGCCTTATCAGGCATCATACACAAGTCCATCGGCAAATCCTTTGCCGATGCAACAAGGGTTTTCAACTGCAAACCAACCTGTGGCATCGTTTGTTCCTTCAAATGGGGCTCCTGCAAATCAAGGAAATTATACTGTCTATCATCCAAGGATGCAAGAGCAACAGGTGAATGCAGTCTATCAACCATCGGCGAGTCATGTGCCGATGAGGCCTAATCCAAGTTGGACGGGTCCATTACCAGCTCAGCAGTACATTACTCAGCCTGGGTATCAGATGACAGGAGTTCAACAGCAATATACGCAAGCAGATATCCAGAACCCTGCATCGGCACCGTGGCCGATGAACCCTGTGCAGCAAATTAGTGGACCAGCAATAACAAATGTGCCGATTGCTCCGGCTCATTTGCCACAAGGACACATCGAAGCCTATCAGTCAGCACCTCCAGCAGAAATTCAGCCTGTGCCTCAGCAAGGTCAAGATGCATATGAGACTGACAAAATTGCAGAAGTGATGAGAGAGCAATTTGGGATTAAGCCTAAGCTTAATACTTACTCTTATCGGACCCCATACCCTCCAGCCTATGATCTGATTCCTTTCCCAAATCGGTACAAGGTACCAGATTTTACTAAATTCTCTGGGCAGGATGATATTTCAACAATGGAGCATATCAACCGCTTCATTATTCAATGTGGAGAAGCAGCTAACAGGGACGAATTGAGGGTTCGATTATTTTCTTCATCATTGTCCGGATCGGTTTTTGCGTGGTTTATTTCGTTACCACCTAATTCTATTATTACATGGGCCGATCTAGAGAAGCAATTTCACAAGTACTTCTTTGCTTTAGTACATGAAAAGAAGCTGACCGATTTGACGAAATTGAGACAACGCAGTGATGAATCGGTAGAAAGTTTCGTACACAGGCTGAGAGATATGAAGAATAAATGCTACAACTTAGTACTTGATGATCAGCAGTTAGCCGATTTAGCTCTTCAAGGGTTACTGCCACACATCAGAGAAAAATATGGGTCGCAAGAGTTTGAAAGTTTAAGTCATATAGTGCAAAGGATTTCTGATCAGGATACTAGGGTTTTTGAACCTAGAAAGAATTGGAACAAAAAGGTGTCCTTTGTAGAAGAAGCAGAAGATTCAGACTCTGATGACGAACCAATTATTGGCTTGGCTGAGTGGGTAAAGAATAAGAAGCCGATATCATGTCCTTTCGGTCAGAAAGAGCCAGAAAGGTTTTATTTGATATCACCAAAGCCGATAGGATATTTGATCTTTTACTCCAAGAGGATCAAATTAAGCTGTCTCCTAATCATGTGATTCCATCGGCAGAAGAGTTGAAAAAGATTAGGTACTGCAAATGGCACAATGCCACCTCGCACAGTACCAATGATTGCAAGGTGTTTAGGCAACAATTGCAGTCAGCTATCGAGTCCGGAAAGATCAAATTTGATAATTCAAAAGCTCAGAAGCCAATGAAAATTGATCAACATCAGTTCCCTACAAACATGGTGGAGGTTGAAGGCAGGACCAAAGTGTTAACATCGGAGGCTACTAGAAGAAACGCATCGGTAGACCCTAAAAATCAAATAACTGTTGATGACGTAAAGGGAAAGGAACCTGCCGATGGCGCTAAAGGGAAAAGGATTGTTAATGAATGTAGTAGCTCCAGAAGATCCCTGAGGCCTGCTCCATATGGTGTTCGGTATCGGCAAAAACATGAGGATCGATATCGGCAGCAACAGGAAGAGTTACGTCGGCATAAAGATCACTGGAGTTGCCCGTTTTTCGTTCATTGCTGGGAAGAAGGCATTAAATTTCCCACTACCGATACCTGCCCTGAATGTAATGGTTACTATTTAAATGATCGGGCAGAGACAACATCACTCTAATAATCGAGGGGTACGCATCAATAAGCCGATCAAAGAAAAGGTGTCAGCACTTGATCGGCTGGGGGGCAGAGTTAGTGTGCATGACAGGCTTGGCGGATATATTGATTGTTTCCCAAGGGGTCAGGCAGAGCTTGAAGAGATGGCTAACGAAAGGGTTCCTGATGAAGGGATATTTTGCAGGGATCCAAACATAGGTCTCCATGAGCAGAACACAAAGCATTATCAGCCTGTTTGGAAGACAAAGCTTTCCCAATGGTGCCCTGAAGGATTGACGAAAACTCAAAAAAGAAGGGTACAGCGTATGCGTCAAGAGGATTTACAGTGCCCGAAACAAAGCATCCCAAGGGTAACTACTCAAGTATGGCAACCAAAACACAAGGGTGGAGGTCCATCGGCAGATGTTAACATGGTCTTCATGTTGCTGATGGAGTTCTTGGCTCTAGATGACAAGAAACAGGCAGCTTTTGCTAATGAAGCAGCTCAGTTAACTCTAGATCCAATGATGGCTATGTTTGAGAAGCCTACCGATGATGAAAGGCAACACCTCAAAGCTTTGTTTATTAAAGGCAGGGTTGATGGATAGCCAGTGTCAAAAATACTTATAGATGGAGGAGCGGCAATTAATATTATGCCGTATGTCATGTTCCGAAGACTTGGAAAAGGGGACCAGGATTTAACCAAGACAGATATGATGCTGAAAGATTTTGAAGGCAATGTGTCTCCGGCTAAAGGGGCATTATGTGTTTAATTGACTATCGGCAGCAAGACTTTGTCGACCACCTTCTTCATCGTTAGCGACAAAGGTAATTATAATTTGCTCCTAGGAAGGGATTGGATCCATGCCAACTGTTGTGTTCCTTCTACGATGCATCAGTGCCTTGTACAGTGGGTAGGAGACAAGGTTGAGGTTATCCCTGGTGACTCTTCTTATATAATCGCATCGGCTGATTCTGAGACTTATGAATGGACAAAGTGCATATCGGGAGAAGCATGGGATATAGAGTTTCTCAGAGTTGCCGATTATGAGCTCGCACCATCCAAGCAGTGGGTTCTAAAGATGAGTTTTAATGGATCGGTTTGCCGATGGTGGAAAACTTGGCCATGGGTTCACATCGGCTGATGACTTAGTAGAAATAGATATTGGTAACAGTGATAGGCCGAGGCCAACTTTTATTAGTGCTAAATTAGATTCTCAATGTAAACAGCAAATGATTGATATTTTGAAGGAATATAAATACTGTTTTGCTTGGGACTATACGGAGATAACTGGATTAGATCGATCAATAGTTGAGCATCGGTTGCCTATTAAGCCAGGATTTCGGCCTCATCAACAACCTGCGCGTCAATGTAATCCTAAAGTATTACCCAATATTAAGGCCGAAATCACAAGGTTAATTGTGGCTGGTTTTATTCGGCAATGTTGATATGCCGAATGGATTTCTAATGTGGTTCCTGTTTATAAAAAAAATGGAAAACTTCGTGTGTGCATTGATTACAGGAACCTTAACAAGGCTACGCCGATGGATGGCTATCCAATCCCTGTTGTCGATTTATTGGTTGATGCTGCTGCTGGACATCGGATCATTAGCTTCATGGATGGTAATGCTGGTTATAACTAAATTTTCATGGCTGAAGAAGATATTTCCAAAACTGCTTTTAGGTGTCCAGGTCATGTGGGTTTATTTGAATGGATTGTCATGACTTTTGGCTTGAAAAATGCCGGTGCTACTTATCAGAGGGCCATGAATTTTATCTTTCATAAATACATCAGCACGTTGGTTGAAATCTACATTGATGATGTGGTGGTCAAATCTGAAGGTTTTGAGAGTCATCTTGCTGATCTGCGAAAAATCTTGGAGTGCACCAGATAGCATGGTTTAAAGATGAATCCTACTAAATGTGCATTTGGCGTATCGGCAGGTCAATTCTTAGGCTTTATGGTACATCAAAGGGGTGTTGAAATCAGCAGGAAATCTATTGATGCAATTAATAAGGTTGTTGCTCCTGCCGATAAAACTGAGTTGCAATCCTTGATCGGCAAGATTAATTTTATTCGAAGATTTATATCTAATCTGTCGGGAAAGATCAAAGCCTTCAGTCCTTTGTTGAAGTTAAAAGTCGATCAAGAATTTGTATGGGGAACAGAGCAGCAATTGGCCTTAGAAGAAATTAAAAAATATTTGGTAAATCCTCCAGTATTGGTTTCACCTCAACACGGGAGACCTTTCAAGTTGTATTTGTCTGCCGATGATAGTGTTATCAGATCAGCATTAATTCAAGAGTTTGAAGGGGAAGAACTTGTGGTATATTATTTGAGCAGAAGACTGATAGACGCTGAGACCAGGTATTCGGCCATTGAGAAATTATGTTTGTGTTTGTATTTCTCTTGTACCAAGTTAAGGCATTATTTGTTATCGACTGAATGCACTGTTATATGCAAAGACGATGTTCTTAAGCATATGTTGTCGATGTCGATTTTGAAAGGGAGGATCGGTAAGTGGATCTTAGCGTTATCAGAATTTGATTTGCGTTATGAATCGGCTAAAGCAGTTAAAGGACAGGTAATGGCTGATTTTGTTACTCAACATTGCAGTATAATAGATTATGCGGAGATTGCCCCATGGACACTTTTCTTTGATGGATCTACTTGTGGAGAAGGGGCAGGAATCGTTATTATGTTAATCTCGACTCGAGGAAAGAAATATGAATTTTCATTGCCGATTGCTGGCGCTTCAAAAAACAATCAGGCTGAATATCAAGCTTTATTGAAAGGGTTAGAATTGCTCAGAGAAATACGTACCGATGCAGTTGAAGTCTTTGGGGATTCCATGCTAGTCATTAATCAGTTGATCAGAACGTATGAATGCAGAAGTGAAGTTTTGATTACATATCATGAGAAGTGCCTGCAATTATTAAAGGAGTTTAAAGATTTTCGCCTTGAACATGTTCCCAGATTGCACAATGAAGAAGCCAATCGGCTAGCACAATATGCTTCGGGGTATCAACTGATCCGAGAAGTGCTGACATCGGTAATTGGTACCGATGACTGGAGAAGGGATATTGCCGATTATTTAAAAGATCCATCTAAGAAAGTGGAGAGTCGGGTAAGGTTTCAAGCTACCAAGTATGTGCTCCTTGATAATGAATTATATTATCGCACTTTAGATGGGGTTTTGCTCAAATGCCTTAGTGAAGAGGAATCGAAAAGTCTAATGGGTGAAATTCATGAAGGAGTGTGTGGGGCAAATCAATCAGCATTTAAAATGAAATGGATGATTAGGAGGAATGGATATTATTGGCCGACAATTCTTGAGGATTATTTTAAATATTTCAAAGGGTGCCAGTCATGTCAGAAATTTGGTAATGTTCAAAGAGCGCCTGCATCAGTAATGAATCCTATAATCAAACCTTGGCCGTTTAGAGGATGGGCTATTGATCTCATTGGTCAGATTTACCCGCCATCGAGTAAAGGACACAAATTCATACTCGTTGCTACCGATTATTTCACAAAGTGGGTTGAAGCAATTCCTTTAAAGAAAGTGACATCGACAAATATGATTGATTTTGTGAAAGAGCATATAGTTTACCGATTTGGTATTCCCTAGACTATTACTACGGTCAGGCTGAGGCATCTAATAGAGGAATAATCAAGCTTATTAAAAGGAAAATTGAGGAAAATCCTAGGAGATGGCATACTCTTTTAAACGAAACCTTATGGTCATATCAGATGGCGTGTCATGGTGCAACTAAGGTTTCACCGTATCAGTTAGTATATGGACATGATGCGGTTTTGCCTTAGGAAATTAAGACTGGTTCTAGGCGTATATTCTTTCAGGATCAGTTGGCAGCCGATGAGTATGTTACGCTTATGAAAGATGAGTTAGAAGACTTAGCAGGTCATTGGCTAAAGGCTTTAATTAGCATCGAAGAAAATAAAAAGAGGGTTGCTAGGTGGTATGATAGAAAGGTGAAAATAAAAGAATTTGCAAATGGGGATTTAGTCTGGAAATTGGTTTTGCCGATTGGGACTAAGAGTTCAAAATTCGGCAAGTGGTCCCCTAATTGGGAGGGTCCTTATCGGATAAATCAGTCTGCTCCTGGTAACGCATACATCTTAGAAACCCTCGAAGGAGTTGTATTTCCCAGAGCATTAAATGGAAAATATTTAAAAAATATTACCCTAGTATTTGGATGGATGCTTAAGATGCAGGAATAAAGGTATCAGCATTATATTTCATTCACAGTTAGTTTAGAGTTTAGATTGCCGATGACTTAACAAGGCTAATAAATGGAGTCTACGAACTGAGGAAAGATTGAATAGCCGATATCGCGCACAGACGAATTTGGTCGGCTTTTTCCACTTCCCTGATGTCCGCATCGGCAGTGTCCTCAATCGGTTTAAGTTTTTTTCTCAGCATCAGCGCTATACAAGCTTGATTGTCCCTGTCTTCTTGAAGAATTTTTAGAGTGTTGGACAAGTTGTCTTTCTCCTGTACGGCTTGGTTCAGGGCTGTTTCTACTTCTTTCAGCTCGGCTAATAAAGCTGTTCTCTTTGCCGATAGATCAGTAATTTTCTTTTCAAGATCGGCGCCCGAAGCCTCTAGGTTGCTCATGCTTCTGTGCTTTTCTTCGGCAGCCTGCTTGAATTGTAGTATTTCTTCTTTGAGTTTTGCTTGAGCGGCTCTATCGGCAATTCGTCGAGCAGCCTTTTGATACTGGAGTTGTCGGCTCTCAAGGTGGGCAGCATGAAAAAGGATTTGTTCAACGTTGTCGGGGACTTGGCCACGAATTGCTTTGAAAATTACTCTTGTGGAGTCTGAATCTTGGACCAGCTGAGATGTATCTTGATGCAACAAGGATAATAATGTTTCTAATTTGGTTCTGACTTCAGCTGGTTTGGCTCCTTAGGCAAGCACAGAACTTTCTTCTTCTTCATCGTCAGGAACGTTGACGGTAAAGGAGAATAGGCTATTTGGAGAGTCTTGTTCCTACAAGGGAATTAGTCAGTTACAGGAGAGTAAATATTGCAGAATTTTGGTTAACTTAACTTACTTGCTTCAAAGCGATCTCTTGCATCTGGCTGGAGGAGGCAGCTTGCAATACGTCCTCAGCAATGCTTGCCGATGGATTAGTCATCATGATGGTAGGGCTTGTTGATGGCAGTTCTGTGGCTATATCGGCAGGTGTTTCTTGAAGTGCTGTTGGTGATCCTTGTGCTGGCACATCAGACAGTATTGGCTGAAGAGGTGATGCTGGTGCTGGTGCTGTAATTGGAGCTGATGGCAAAATTGGTGTTGGCTCATTGGCTGGTCTTGGCTGAGGAGATGGTGCTGGAACTGTGGATGATGCCGATGCAGTTTTTGATCATTTTGATTGAAGGACTACGTTGGATGAAGCTTTGCGCTTAGGCTATGATTCCTTAAACCCAGATGACTGGGGGGCATCGGCACCAGAAAACTGTGACATTGGATCGGCTAAAATAGCTGCCGATGTGTCCACTTGTTGCTATAGGTAAATGGAGTAATTAATGCCGATTATAATGGTTGAAATTGGATTAAGATTGAAGAAACATACCTCTGGAGAGTCGATAAGGATAACATCTGGAGGTGCGTTGATGGGAGATGGAGGATGAATTGCCGATGAAGAGCCAGCAGGAGTAGAACTTGTGCCCTGAAGAGGACGAATTGACGATGAAGAGCCGGCAGGAGTAGAACTTGTGCCCTGAAATGCAAGATTAGTATCTCTCAAAGTCAGCATGAAAAGAAAATAAATAGAATAATTACATGGAATGTTTTGGCTAAGGTTGTGGTGGCAATCGATGGAGTGATTTTGATCTTGGGTGGCTTGGATGAAATCTTCTTGGGGCGAGTTCCCCGATAAGTTAACACTGTCAGAGTGGGTGTTTTACAGCCAATGAATGATGTCGGGTTGATTGACCGTAATCTGAATGGCTTCCCACTTCTGCTTGTCGTCGGTGTTGGATTGCTACCCTGTTACAAAAGGTTAGTTGCCGATGAATCAAAAATCAAAGGAAAAGGATGAGCAGCGAGGCTTACCGCATCGGCAGGGATGTCATGGTCAGAATCGATAAGGTGCCAATAATGGTGGATAGATACAGAAAACAATTGATCTTTCCATTCTTGCCACCATGACTTGAAAGATTCAGTGATAAAAGAAATTGGCACCCATATAGAGAAATCAACATTTGAAGTATCGGCATCAGGGGAAAGGTTGACTACTTTCAGCCACTCCAGGTTACTAGTCATGGTTTCTCTTGGCCTGATCACATCGGCATAGCAGAGTTTGATTGGTAGTTGTCCAAATGCCAGTTGTCTTGCTGCTATCGATGGGTAATAAAATTCATAGGTGGCATTAATATTTTTCCTACTACCAAATATATTGACTGGGATGGCGCGGGGAGTGATTATAGCCTTCATGATTTCTATATTTTTGTTCAAGGCTTCATCGACAAAGTTGAAAGAAAGAGGGAATATAGCCTCTTCATTAGTATAGGGCACCCAGGCTCTGTTGTCGCGAGGGATACTAGAGTAAAATCTGTTGAAGAAGTGGCCAACTTGGTCTTTGTTGGCTTCTGTTCCTGGTAAAACTATTATTGCTTCACCAAAGTTGAGGGGTCCACGTGATGCCGATTCATCCTCTGCCAATACATAATCTTCAGAGAGATCTCGGGGGAACTGCTGAGCAAATAAGTTGAATTGCAGTTGCTTGTGCATGTGGGCGTTCAACCACATATTAATAAACCACCAAGGGCATCCCAAATTGCCGATAGGTTCACCCAGTAAGAGTTTCTCTGTAACTTGATGGAGAAGGTGATAAGCAGAGCTAAGAAGGTATCGGCCAAGAGGGAGTCTTAAACCGTCGGCCAACAATTCCGCTGTAGGGAGGTACATGTTAGTTGGGCCGACTGTTCTGCCACAAAAAATGAATTTTTCTAGCCACATATTCAGAAAAGTGGCGTGCTCTCTCTGACCAACCAATCCGGTTTTCTCATATTCCCGGATGTATCCTGTCCAGCCGCCGATGTTGCGGGTACTCAGTCGATACTCTGCTTTTCTATGAAGGACAGTGGCATCATCGGCAGTGGTGATATCTAGGCCGGTAAGCATGTATATATCGGCAAATGTGGGGGTGACAGGCCCATGTTTAAATAAGAAGGCGTTCATGGTGTCAGACCAAAAATAGGAGGCGGCAATCAGCATGTTCTCATTCCTGGCCCAAACCCACCAAGGGATGGAAAAATTGGTATTTGAGGCTCGCTAGGCCAATGCGAACATACTGGGCGGAGCGAAAATTAGATAAATGTATCAGGCTATCTATTGCCGATATGGCCAGGAACAGAAGGTGTCTGACCATAAGTCCAAATCTAAGTTTTCAGCTCTGAAAGGGATCCTATTGGTTTCTGCATTTATAATATCGGTTGGATCTGGGTTCCCCATTGGGCCTAAGCACTGTACATGCGGTTGCTCTGTGGGGATAATGAGTTTATCGCGCAGCTCCTGGGTTCAGAAGATCAAAAGAAAAAAAGAAGAGGAAAGAGAAATCAGGAATGGTGCAAAAAATAAGAACAGATTAAGAAAATTGTAGAAAAGGCAAAGAAGGAAACTGACCGAAGGGATGTTGAAGTTGAGCGCCATTACTAGAGATTTGTTGAAAGAGTTGGAAATCACCGCGAAGAATCGAAGGTTGGAGAGGAGAATCGCCGCCGAGAGTTAGGGATGCTGCAGGATGGTGCCGGTTGAGATTGCCGCCGGGTTCGTCGGAGCCGCCGCTGGAGAGAGAATGCTTGGGTTTGTGTGTTGAAAGGCCCCTGTGAAAGAAGTATTTATAGGGCAGCTGTTGCAGGGGTATTTCAGACTTATCCTTCATTACCAGCGGGTGAATCGAAGCGCCGGGATAGGTATGGTGCCTATGCGTGCGATAATCGAGGAGTTGTACAGGCGATTTTGATAGGAGGTAATCATAGCTCAGAGAAAATTTCAGCGCATAAGATATTTTATACTCCGAAATTGGGGGGCATGTGTTGACACCATTTTTTCACACGTGTCAATATAAGCCGAAAACTGTGCCAATCGGGAAGGGAGTGGTTGTGCTTTTAAGCTTACTTTGCTTTGAAGTATGGCTAACAGATGGTTGCCGATGAAGGTTAATATGATCTTGCCGATGAGAGCAGAAGGCTGTTGCCGATGGAGAGAGAGAGGCATGGTTGCCGATGGAAAATAGAGCTGAAGAACGTGGAAAGCAGAGCTGAATCATTATCGATGGGTTTTGCCGATGGAATCTACAGAGATGAGGAGCATGCCGATAGAGGTTTCATCGTAAGCAATGGATAAGGAAACTGGCAATATTTATGCCAATATTTTAATAGTTTACTTTTGAGTCCGACCATGGTACGAGTCATTATTTTTTATTTCTTAAAGATAAGACTTGTTTAGGAAATACTTTGTCGTATCTGTTTAGGACTCATAGTACCAGGGTATAAATATGTACCGAGAGACAAGGTAGAAAAGGTCAATCAATCAAAATATAACAAATCTATTACTTTTATCTACTTTTCAAGCAATCTACTTTTCGACGACTTCATCACCAGTTTTTCTTCGTTTTCAACGAGTTCTTTCAAGAATCGGCGGGCTGCATCAACTTGATTTCCGACGAGCTTGCAAGTTCCGCTTTCCGAGCAATCTGAGCTTTGACGTCCGGGCGTATCGCTGTCATCTCGTTCAGCTCTTGTTCAAGTTATCTTTCCTTGTCGATTAAGAGGTCAAATCGACTGGCACGCCTTGATATCGAACTTGGGTATTAGCCCGGTGTGTTTGCAGATCCGACGGCTTTTTGCATCAACACGAACTAAAAATTAAACATTAATTGATCATCCTATCCATTTCCAACCAACACAAAAGAAGCTAAGCCAAATTAAATGATCTCCAACTCACCATGGTTTCCGGGAGCCTCTAGGCGAGACGGTAAGTAGTAGCAGATTTTGGGATTGATGAATGGTACAGGAGTTTGCTAAAGGTCCTCTTTGGATGACTTTATTCTTAAAAACCAGTTTTCGCCTCTACTTTCTAAAATTCGGATTTTGAGAAAAAATTATAGGGGTGTTTGAATACTTCAGTTTTTAAGAATCTGATTTTATTTATTACTGTATGGGTCACACAAACTAATAAAAGTTAGGAAACTACACCTTCCTGATTTTAAGAATCTTCCAAAAACTAGCGAAAAAAATAGGGCTATTTGGATTACACCAGGTTTTCAAAAGTCAACAAATTCTTAAACCTGCAAAAACTGAGGTGATGCAAACATGGCCCATGTGGGGTTGAGGGGAGACGCATCTTTGAAGGACCGCATCAACAAATAAATGCTGTAGCTCGAGACTTGATGAATCTGTCACAAGTTTACATTTGTCCAACTAATCTTGAATAATGGCAGGGCAGACTGTAGTAGGCACTAGTAGAGAACGGACCTTTGATCCGAGGCCGGAAATAGGCTTTACTCTCGGTAAAATTTGTGTTCGGGATAGTCCCGGTTCCAGCCACCAACCGGAACTAAAGGTCCACGCCCAACGGCTAGTGGCCTGGGCTGTCGGTCTTTAGTCCTGGCTGGTGGCACCAACCGGGACTAAAGTTCTAATCTCGGTTGATGCCACCAGTCGGGACTAAAGACTGGATTTTATTCCCGGTTGGTAATACCAACCGAGAGTAAAATTCTCCACCTATATAAGCTCAAATTCTCCTTTTTGCACCTCCAGCCCGAGCACACTCTGTTCTTGCTCTTGCTTCTGTGTTCTTGTTCTGTTCTTACTCGAGCCCGGCCACCACAGGATTTCTTCAACTTCTACATCACTCTTTTGGTCTCAGAGGTTACTAACTTCATTCTCATACCTTCATTGCTTGTATATCACATTTCATGGTCATCTATGCATGATTTTAGAGGTTATCTAGCTAATTTCAAACGTTTGGTTGATTTCTTCATTTTAGAGGATATCAAGTGTGTTCTTCGGCCACCACACGATTCTTCCATTTTTACATCGATTCTTTGATTTCGGAGGTTACTAACTTCATTCTCACACCTCCATTACTTGTATATCTCATTTCATGTCATTTATACTTGATTTTAGAGGTTAGCTAGCTAATTTGAAATCTTTGGTTGATTTCTTGATTTTAGAGATTATCTAGTTTATACTTGTGTATTCACTGATTTTAGTTGCTTGTTCTAATTAGTATGTATCTTTTATTTGTTTTCATATATATTATTAGTGAATAATCTTATTATTAGTGAATTAATATATATTATTATCATTTTTGTAATATTTCAGTTTACAAAATGTAGTTTATTTTTTTAATTTGTTGGCATTTAAGCTTAAATTTATAGCAATTTTAAAAATGAATATAGAGTGTAGATGGCGACTCCTTCTGGGTCCTCGAACTCTCATCGGGTCTCTAAGCGACTTAGGCCACACCTCCCTCATTGTGTGCGGCGAGTGTAAGCAGAAGATTGTCATGGAGTTCCGAGTGAGGAAGGAGGGTCCCAACAAAGGTCGTATCTTCTACAAGTGCCCGGATCGCAATGTGAGTTATTGGATCTCGATCATCTGACGTGCTATGGTTATTTTTTTACATTCTGTTGATGGTTTTGATTAAAGTTCTTCATTTATTGTTCTAATTTCAGCGGGACGGCATCGGATGTAAAGGATGGTACTGGGAGGAAGAGTATGTTCAACATGTGCAAAACAATCAGACGGGAGAGGCTGTGAGCCAGCAGAAGCAGACCGACGAGGCAGAGAAAGCGAATGATCTCTCTATTCTAGTTAGAATTGGTCACCAAATCCTTATGTTGCTGAAGTGCATTTTAGTTTTAGTCTGTTTAGTGCTAGTTGAGATTGTGTACATTGTAGTGAGCTTACCATAAAAGTGATTAGTTTGTGTGTGTAGGCTAGCATTTTAATTGAACATGATGACTGGTGTTGTGCAATTAAGTAATTATGTTCAAGGTTTTTATACGGTATGTCGTCATGTAATGCAGATGAGCCGACACTGGATGTACAACGTTGATTGCCGCTCCGGAGAATTCATTACGGGCGTGCATTATTTCTTGAGTGTGGCCGAGCAAAATAAGCGTGATGGTTTCATGTGCTGTCCATGTGCTGTATGTAAGAATTTGAAGGAGTATGCTTGCTCAAGGACTATCCATTCACACTTATTTAAGTCTGATTTCATGCCAAACTATATATGTTGGACCAAGCATGGAGAAAATGGGGTTGTAATGAAAGAGTGCAAAGATGAAGGAGATGGGGATGACGATATATTTGCCCAATACAGTCCCTTACATGACTTTGCAATGGGAAAAGATGAAGAAGACGTAGATAAAGAAGATGAGCCCACTGATGATCTTGGTCAGGACATCCAAGATGCACAGAGAGAATGCGACAGTGAAAAAGAGAAGATCAAGTTCGATCGCATGCTAGAGGATCACAAGAAATTGCTTTACCCAACCTGTGATGCGGGCCAGAAAAAATTGGGTACCATACTAGAGTTGTTGCAATGGAAGGCAAAGAATGGTTTATCCGATAAGGGATTTGGACAGTTACTGCAGATTCAAAAGAGGATGCTTTCGAAGGATAACGAATTGCCCTCTACTACATATGAAGCAAAGCAGACCATATGTACTTTGGGGTTAGAAATCCAGAAGATCCATGCATGTCCTAATGACTGCATTCTATACCGTGGCACGAACTATGAGAATCTAGAAGCATGCCCTGTATGCCATGCATCACGCTATAAGATCCGAAGAGATGACCCTAGTGATGCCGAGGGCGATGGAGAACGTCCCAGGAAGAAAATCCCTATGAAGGTTATGTGGTATGCTCCGATAATACCATGCTTGAAATGATTGTTCAGAAACAGAGACCATGCAAAGTTACTGCGATGGCACAAAGAAGACCGTAAGGTAGACAATATGTTAAGACACCCTGCGGATGGGTCTTAGTGGAGAGCAATTGATAGAGAATACCCTGATTTCGCAGCTGACGCAAGAAACTTAAGGTTTGTTTTAAGTACAGATGGCATGAACCCTTTCGGGGAGCAGAGTAGCAGTCATAGCACTTGGCCTGTTACGCTATGTATCTACAATCTTCCTCCATGGTTGTGCATGAAGCGAAAGTTCATGATGATGCCTGTGCTCATCCAAGGTCCAAAGCAACCCGGCAATGACATTGATGTCTATCTGAGGCCTCTGGTTGACGAACTTCTAACTCTGTGGAGCAAACCTAGTGTACGTGTGTGGGATGAGCATAAGCAGGAACACTTTGACCTGTGAGCATTGTTGTTTGTAACAATTAATGATTGGCCTGCTCTAAGTAATCTTTCAAGACAGACAAACAAGGGATATAATGCTTGCACACACTGTTTTGAGGACATCAACAGCATATATTTAAAAAAATGCCAAAAGGTAGTATACCTTGGCCATCGCCGATTTCTTCCTGCGACACACCCGCTAAGAAGGAAAGGCAAGCATTTTAAAGGTAAGGCAGAGGCTCGGACCAAGCCTCACAACCGAACTGGAGAGGATGTATTCAATATGGTCAAGGATGTGAAAGTAGTCTTCGGAAAGGGACGAGGCAGCGAACCTGTTCCGAAGGATGCTTCCGGGCGCGCACCCATGTGGAAGAAGAAGTCCATATTTTGGGAGCTTCCATATTGGCAACTCCTTGAGGTCCGCAGTTCAATCGACGTCATGCACCTCACGAAGAATCTTTCTGTGAACCTACTCGGCTTCATGGGCGTGTACGGAAAGTCGAAAGACACAATTGAAGCACGACAAGACCTGCAGTGTTTGAAAGAACGAGATAGCCTTCATCCAGAGAAGACAAAAGATGGTCGCCATTACTTAAGACCCGCTAGCTACACTCTTAGCAAAGAAGAGGAGGAAAGCATGTTCGAATGTCTAGATAGCATCAAGGTCCCATCTGGATTCTCCTCGAGTGTAAAGGGTATAATCAACGTGGCAGAGAAGAAATTTCTAAACTTGAAGTCCCATGACTGCCATGTGATTATGACACAATTGCTTCCAGTTGCTTTGAGAGGAATTCTACCTCCAAATGTACGTTTAGCCACCGTGAAGCTATGTGCATTTCTCAATGCAATTTCTCAGAAGGCAATCAATCCACTGGATCTAGCAAAGTTACAGAATGATGTGGTACAGTGCCTTGTCATCTTCGAGTTGGTGTTCCCCCTATCCTTCTTTAATATCATAACTCACCTCCTAGTTCACCTGGTCAAGGAGATTAGTATTCTCGGTCCTGTGTTCCAACACAACATGTTTCCCTTTGAACGGTTCATGGGAGTCCTGAAGAAATATGTACACAATCATGCTCTACCAGAAGGAAGCATAGCAAAGGGATATGGAACAGAGGAGGTCATTGAGTTTTATGTTGACTTCATTCCCGAACTTGACCCGATTGGTGTTCCTGAATCGCGATATGAGGGTAGACTAAGTGGTAAGGGAACACTAGGGAAGAAAACATATATCGGTACGGGAGATGATTGTTTCAATCAAGTACACTACACGGTTCTACAAAACTCTTCTTTGGTGGCTCTGTATATCGAGACGCATATGGAACTCCTCAGGAATGAGTTTGCAGGGAAAACTGAAGCTTTGATTACACGTCACCACATGAAAACTTTCAGCGGTTGGCTGCAGAAAAAATGTCAAGGTGATGAGAGTCTTGCTGAGCAACTGTACTTGTTGGCCAGGGAACCATCGTGGCATATTCTCACATACAAAGGGTATGAGATAAATGGAAATATATTTTACACAGTGGCCCAAGATAAAAGGAGCACAAACCAAAACAGTGGTGTCCACGTAGATGCCACAGATCCAAACAGGAATAGGCAAACATATTATGGCCGCATAGAGGACATATGGGAACTGGAATATGGACCTAATTTTAAGTTACCTTTGTTTCGGTTTCAATGGGTGAAAGGGACCAGCGGCGGGGTAATAGTCGACAATGAGTATGGAATGACGTCTGTGGATCTCAACAATATTGGGTACAAGGACGAACCATTTGTCCTTGCCAACGATGTCACTCAGGTGTTCTATGTCAAATGTCTTCAAAGCCTAAGAGAGGGAAAAACGACAACTCAATCAACGAGCCAAAGCGCCACATTATTCTTTCAGGAAAAAGAAACATGGTGGGAATCGAGGATCAGTCAGACCTATCAAAGGATTATGAAAAGGATGATCGAATTCCGCCATTCTCAGTGAATAAGGACCCAAGCATCGCGCTAAATAATGAAGACACTCCATGGTTACGGCGCGATCATGATCAAGGAACATACCTCAAGAAAGTCTTCACTGCTGTTGTGTCTTCATGTAGTGATGTGGAATAATGTGTAATATATATTATGTAATGGATTATGAAGTTGCGCTAAATGGATTCTGAAGTTCCATTTGAACTGAAGGGATTATTTACCCTATTTTTAGTCCCTTCTAGTAGCTGATATCATTTTCTCCGAGGCCGGACCTTTGATCCGAGGCTGGGAACAGGCTTTACTCCTGGCCAGGGAACCATCGTGGCATATTCTCACTTACAAAGGTACGAGACAAATGGAAATACATTTTCTATGAATGCAACATTTTCTATATATGTTGAAATTTGATTTTATATATTTTTGATGCGATGTGTGGTTAGTTTGAACAAAAAGCACTCAAAAACCAAATTAAGAACGTTCAAACGATGCGAAAAGAAATATCCTTTCGAAATCCAATGCTTTCAAAATAGTTAAAGGAGAAAAACATTTTTGCATTAATGAAATATTGAATATTTTCTAATAAAAAAGGATGTCTATAAGACAAATAAAAAAATTTTATATTTAATATTTATCATAGCTATAGTAATGGAAAAGAAAAATAAAGCTCATTTTTATGAAAAAATACTCCAAGTAATTAATTTATTATGCAATTATAACATTAATTCTCATTTATAAAAAATTATAAAACAGGGTAGAGGCTAAAATGGCAACCGGCGGGAACAGGGGAAAAATTCACCTTTACTCCCGGTTGGAAACAACAACCGGGAGTAAGGTGTTTTTCTAGTGGCGGGAAGGGACATTTACTCCCGGTTGGTAATACCAACCGGGAGTAAAGGTCCAACCTTTACTCCCGGTTATTGCTACCAACCGGTAGTAAAGGGGACCTTTACTCCCGGTTCTTGTTACCAACCGGGAGTAAAGAGGTTTTACTCCCGATTGGTAAAAAGAACTGAGAGTAAAGGTGACCGGCCTATAAAAAGCACAGTGCCCTCTCTCTTCTCCTATCTTCGTCGGTTTCCACATCCGAGAGATCGATTGCCGTCGCCGCCGCCGCTCCTCTCCGTGCGCCCTCCGTTCCGACGACCCGCGCTGCCCGTCTGCCCGTCTGCGCGTCCGCAAACCTCGCCAGCCTTGACTTCCGTGACCCTCAGGCTCGCTCGACCTCGGCCGCCGCCGCCTCGACCTTCCGCCTCTCCGTCAACCGTCGACCTCGACGTACCTCCGCCGCCGGGCGTCGACATCCACCGCCCATGGCCCCCCTCGGTGCTCTCGGCCCCGTCCGTCGCGCCCCCCCGGCCCCTGCCACCGTGCCTCCCGGCTCCCGCCGCCACGCCCCCCCGGCTCCCGCCACTGCCACCGCCACCGCCGTCTCGGTTGATATTCTGACATTTTATATATATGTAATGTATATATATGTAATGTATATATATAAATCAATTAGTTATACAGTTTCTATATGTAATTAAAGACTTGCTTGCTAGGATTGATATTCTGACAAAATCATTGGCCTTCTTGGTTGTCCAAATTGAGACCATGTTGGCACCTAGTTTAGTTTGGGGAAACAATATAAAATATCTGTAGTGTGTTTTGTTCAAAAAAATTGTAGTTTGTCAGTGCTAAACTGTGAGGTTAGGCTAGTGGTCTGTATAGGGGCACTATATTGAACGTTCTACAGAAAAAGTGGTGAAAACAAAAGAATCATGCACCACTAAAACACATGTTTAATGATCAACAAGTCAATCCAATGACCTACTGTCACTGTTGTGCACTGCCATATACTATGTGATTTATTTATATAAGATATAGATATACACACACACACATTAACCCTAATCTTATAAAATGTTTGTTATATATATAATTTATATAGATATATAGATATGTATATATATGTGTGTTTTTTTAAAATGTGTATATATACATTTTATTTATATATAAGTTTAGTTAGGGTTTCGTATATGTATCCCAAGTTTTCGTATAGCTAAGGTTTTAGGCCAGGTTTTAGTGTTAGGGTTTTAGGCCGGGTTTAGGGTTAAGGTTTCACGGTTAGGGTTTCATGTTTATATATATATATATATATAAATTTCGTGTAATTTCATGTATATGTACATAATTTAATCGTATGTCTATCCGAATTACATATATAGCCCCGATGGCCGATCCTAATCGAAACATGGAAGAGGCCATGATGGAGATGATCGCTGGAGGCCAGTACGGAGCAGATGATAACCAGCAAACGGTAGATGATGGGTCACAATACTTGAACCTTCACGATGAGCAAGAGATGGTGGGAGAGGTATAAATAAATCAAATGTATATGTGTATACATGCATGTATATAAACATATGTAATTATAGGTGATGAGATGTATACTTATTGTACTATTTTTTGTAAATCCATAGCCTTCTGGATCGACAACGACGACGAAGAGTCGAAACGTGCGAGGTCCGGCAAAGCCGTTGGAGGGCCGCATCGTAATCTCCGAGTTTAACAGAGAGACAGGAGAACCACTTGGGCCAAACGCCAAGAAGTTTGTTTATCATTGTGGGTACCTTGTAAGGGACAGGCTCCCCATCAGTGCTCGAGAGTGGAAATAGAAGAAAGAAGATCCTCGCATCAGTTATGTCTCTGATGTTGACAAGAATTTGATTTGGAATGATATCCTGGCACATTTCACACTTGAAGGGGCCGATGATGATCTGAAAGAGCTAGTAAGGAGTTGGGCTATGAAGAAGATGGCAACACAATTCCAGACTTGGAAGAAAAAGTTATATCATGAGTATGTGAAGAAGAACTTGACGCCGGATTTCAACGCTCCGGGCCCAGTTTCAAAGTTGAGGCCATTTTGGGATGAGTTGGTACAGTTCAAGACCTTAGAAGAAGGTGCAGAACGGGTGCGGAGAAACCAACAGAATGCCCGGCAGAAGACATACCACCATCACATGGGTTCTGGTGGCTACAATAGTGCCGTCCCCAAGTGGGAGAAGATGGAAGCAGATATACTTGCCAAGGGGCTCGTGCCGGGTTCACTCGATTGGCCCGAACGTGCAAAGAATTGGTTTTCGCACATGGTGGCAAGCTGGACCTACAGACTGGGCACGTAGTGTATGGGGAAAAAATCCAAAAGGCAGCAGAAAGATTACTTCTTGTCGTAGACACTTCCGCCAGCGGTGAGTTCAAGCCCAACATAGAGAATGATGAATTGACGTATGCCCTAGAAACTGCTGAGCACGGTGGGCGAACAAGAGGCAAAGGCGCTATCCCATGGTCACATAGTTTTCCTGAGGACAGAGGAACATACAGAAGCTGCCAAAGAAAGAAGGACGAAGAGAACGATAGACTCCGCCGCCTGGAGGAGTATGTGTTATAGGCGCGAGAACGGGAAAAAAAAACTCGACCAAGAAATGCAGGAGATCAAACAACAGTTGAGCTCCCAAAGACAGTCTACATCAGCGATGGGACCTGGGATCAACATTAGCCCCCCTGATCAGATAAAAAACAGTTGTGCATCCACGGAGGTGCCAGTTCAAGGAGATGCAGGGCTTCGCTTCCCGTGGATGACGTCACAGAACATATGATAGCATGTGAGTTGCATATTCCAAAGGACAACGCCACAGTGATGGTGGCTAGTGCTGTTGTTTCCCCCGTCGCCACTGAGCAGGTAATCCATGGGCAACCAATCCAACCTGGATATGCTAAGATGTCGGTGGATAGGGTATGCGCTGGATTTAGTGATGTGGCTCTTGACATTCTCAGGGGTGACGGGGAGAGGACTCTAGGAGAGGCAGAGCATGCATTTATTCTTTGGCGCAAGAGGTACATCGTCATTCCTGGGGTGTCGTCTTCTCCGCTCCCTCACCGGAGGTACGTACATGAGAAATAATAACACTAAGTTTCTTTTCTTTTGCCATAAGTAATAATTAAATTTCACACTCGTTTATTTTCTATATTGATCACCCAGGTTGGAGAGGGAGCTAAGTCCAATTGTTCATTTTCCAGACAAGCACAGTGCTCTAATGAGGTCTCCAATGCCTCAGCCCCCTCCACAAAAGTCTCCAACACCTCCGCCGGCTCCGCCACTCCCAAGGAGGTCTCCGACGCCTCCGCCTGCTCTGTCACGTCGAAAGTCCAAAACGGTATCCACTAAGAAGTCATCGTCCCCACCAAAGAAGAAGGCAAAAGCTTCCAGCACTATCCCGAAGACAATACGTCTTGAGAAGACTGATGAGGAAAGAACTGAGGCATCAAAAAAGGAAGTTCAGGATTTCTTTGAGAAACTAAAAAAGAACAAGCAGAAAGAAAGGCAAATCCCCCCAAGCCATACTTTTATTTGAGTTCAGGTACATTGAGGCAAAGGGTGGACGAAGAAGCTAGAATGATGCGTGAAGCTCATAAGCCCCCCCCCACCATCAGACTATGACCGAACTCTCATCAAAAGTATTGAGAAGTCGAAGAAGAAGAAAGCAGGGAAAGCAGGAAAAGATGTCTCACAACTCGGGAAACAATCGAAGCAGATTGAACCCCTAGTTGTAAGCGATCCATATGGTTCAAACAAATCATACATGGAGAACGTACCTTCAAATATCAATATGGAGGAACTTGGTGACTTCATGGTAACTGCCGGTATAGACTTTCAGCAACTCTTCGGAAACAAACAGCTCCAGAATGCGCCAGTTGTCGATACCTGGAGGAAATATGAATATGGCAAGCCACTTTACAACCCTGCGAAATACTCAGAACTGGGCACGCAGATGTACTTGTCGAACAAGTGGTACCTAGAGACGTGTGTCAGGAAAGAGCAGTACATAATGGTCAAAATTCTTGACAAGCACTTCTTCCGTGGCGATGATACTATGTTCATTGAATTAAGTGAATTACACCAGCTATGCCACCAGGACTCGCTCGACAAGGCAATCTTGAGCTGCTATTGTCTGTAAGTCATCAATTATTGTATTGTCTATATAATTATATATCCTAGCTCACAATACATATATATGTTGTTCGATATATATTTGCAGATATGAGATGGGGCTCATGAAAAAAAACCGGGACAATACCATTGGATTCATTGATCCTTATATCGTATTCAAAGACCCAGTTACTCCAGGCTGGGTCGTTGAAGCTGAGGGGGATCTCAAATCGATGTTAAAGAAACAAAGCAAAAAGACAACGATTCTCTTCCCATACGGCAGCGAGTGAGTGTTATTAATTATTTAGTCATTTTTTATACGCGTGGCCCGGTTTATCGAGTTATGATTATTATATATATATTCTTCCTATATATATATATATATGCAGCAATCACTGGATCTTGATGGTCATCAAGCTATCCACGAGTCAGTTATTGATCTTTGACTCTATAAGAAAGGAGCTGCAACAATACCAAATAATGATTGATATGGTCCAACGGTAATTTAATTTTCCTTTTTCTCAACTCCATTATATGTTCTTTTCTCATAATCACCCCGAAATGATAATCATATAATTGGATATATTTGACAGTGTTTGGGCAGAATTCATTCCAGAACATCGTCCAGAGTGCAAAGCCCCGCTGCAAATAGTCACACCCATAGTAAGTAATACTTTGCTATGTACGTAGTGTCTAACATCTTTATGTCATAGTTCAAAACACTCGATGATGAGAGAATTCTTTTCTCGTATATAGTGGTGTCTGAAGCAGAAGCCAGGGAACAACCTATGTGGATACTACGTGTGCAAGTTCATCAGGGTGGAGTCTAACAGAACTCCTGATGAGAGGCTCAAAGTTGCAAAATATATTTAGTGGTATGCATGATTTATCAAATATATATATGCATACTAATATATGTTTTATTTTTTTCTCATTTTAACTCGATCAAATTGAAGACTGATTGGTTGAGGCAGCAGACCCTAGATGAACACAACATCATAGCCATCTAAGAGACAATAGCAGGCTTTATTAATGATCAAGTCTTAAATCCCAAGGGAGCGCACTACTGTGGCCGAAATTGTCTCGGCTTGTAATTCTAGCTAGGTTAAAGGACACGGATCGATCACAAAACGACTACACACGTGTGTATATATATTTTATGTACATTATTATTAATTATGTGTAATATTCAATTATGCATGTGATATATATAGTTGGGTTAATTATATATGCATGCTTTATACGTGTATGCATATAACATTAGCGTATAACGCGTATTTAAATATCGATATTAAACCCTAAACCCTAAATGTATATGAATTAATTAGCAGAAATTAGACAAAAAAGAAAAAATACCTTTAAAGGTTCCTGCCACCGTGCCTATTCTGGAGGGACCTTTACTTACGAACCGGGAGTAAAGACCCCCCTTTACTCCCGGTTCCTGCGCCGGGAGTAAAGACCCCCCTTTACTCCCGGAAACGTACTCCTGGCTGGGAAACCGGGAGCAAAGCCCTTTCCCAACCGGGAGTACAAACCGATCCTGCACTAGTGAGGTATGCGTATGGCTAGCCATGTGTTCGAGTACAGTACTTTACGCTTCACGAGACGATCGAGGGGTGTTGATGGTGTATTCACGTGGCCGGCAACGTGGACACATCTCTGCTTATTACCCATGTGTTGGTCTCAGAGGAAGCCGAATAATAGGGTCAACTATTTGGATATACAATATATTTGTGTATAACACTAGTACATAAGAGGTCAGCACTGGCGGCTGTAGAGGCATCTGTACTGATGTTTTTGATAACCGCCAGTGTTAGGGCCAGTACAAATAAGCGTTGGTACAGGCAGTTGCTTGTGAACCGCCAGTACAAATCGATTTGTAGTGGCGGTTCGTTAAGAAAACCGCCTGTACAAATGAAGTCTATACTGGCCGTTTTGTTAAGAAAACCGCCAGTACTAATGATTTTTCAAAAATCAGGTTTTAAAAATAGCAGAAAAATATTTAGATCCAGAGAGAGGCTCACCAGTAAGCGCCCGCCCGTCTCCTTTTGTGAGCAAACAAGTTTAAGGGTACCTTCCTTTTGTGAGCATTTATGAGAAGGCTCGTAAGGATGAGGATTGGAAGCTATTTGAATTTTATTGGCTTATGCTTGTGCTCACAACGTTAAAGCCATATGTAATGGATGTCAAGAGTGCATTTTTTAATGGTTACATCAATGAATTGGTATTTGTTGACCAACCATCCAGTTTTGAAGATGACAAGAGAGGTTGAGGGACTTTCTACTCCTAAAAGGATTCAAGATGGGGAAGGTTGACACCACACTCTTCACCAAAAAGATTGGCAATCACTTATTCATCATGCAAATATATGTTGATAACATTATCTTTGAATCAACAAGTCAAATATTTTGTGAGGAGTCTGGGAGATGATGGCCAAGGAGTTTGAAATGTTCATGGTTTACTTTATTGAACTCCAAATCAAGCAATTAAAGAATGGTACATTTGTGAGTCAAATTAAATACATCAAGAACATGATCAAGAAATTTGAATTGTAAGATGCTAAGGCAATATCAAGTCCAATGGGCACTAGAATGAAGCTTGGATCTGGATGCAGCATATGGTGGATTGGTTGATCAAAAGCTATATCGGTCAATGATTGGTAGTCTACTATATATGACCGCCTCTATGCCGGATATGATGTTTAGTATGTGTATGTGTGCAATATATCAGGCCTCTCCAAGAGAAAGTCAATTGAAGGTTACACAGAGAAATTTGAAGAGCACACTTAACATTTGTTTGTGGTATCCTAATGGCTCCAACTTTGAGTTGATTGGATATTCGGATGCGGACTATGCCGGTTGCAAGATCAATAGAAAGAGCACTTCCGGCTCTTGTCAACTCTTGGGAAGGTCACTAGTATCATGATAATCTAAGAAGCAAAATAGTATTGCACTCTCTACCGTCGAAGCCGAATACACTAATATGGGAAGTTGTTGTGCACATATACTATGGATGAAGCAAACCTTGAAGGATTTTGGATTGGACTTCAATAAGGTTCCATTGTTATGTGACAATGAAAGTGCGGTGAATATCACAACCAATCCGTGCAACATCAAGAACCAAACATATAGATATGAGGCACCATTTCATTAGAGATCATCAAACCAAAGAGGATATTGCAATCACAAGTGTTGGTACCGATGATCAACTTGCCGATATTTTCACCAAGCCACTTGATGAAGCAAGATTTTTTCAAGTTAAGGAATAAATTGAACATACTTGACTTCTCCAACATGAGTTGATGCACTTCATGAATATTTTATGACTTGCCTCTCCTTCGAGCCAAAGCAAAGGTAAAATTGATTAACATGTGCACTCATAATTTGCTAAGGATATGATAGAGCATATAGCCATGATATGCATCTTTTAGGTCATTCTTGGAAAACAAACGCTTTGTTGCTCATGTGGTACCACTATTGTTTCTATAGTTGATTGATCTACTGGCAGCATTTTTCGCAATATTTTTCGCGTAAAATTCGCGCGCTATGTGGCTAGAGGAATTCAAACCTGCGACCTTGGTTCCGCGCGTATACTGCCTTACCACTGCGCCACACCATCACATATGACAACAATAGAGTTTGGTTCCCCACGTATTATAACGAAACAGTGGAAAATTGACTGTTGAGGCTCTAAACGAATTCAAATGAAAAAGTTCACAACTACAAAGTCATATAACTTTTCGAGATCTATAACTTTCATTTAGACAGTTTCTCCATCCGAGGTCGTTTGCAAAATTTGAATTTGAATTTTCGAAAATTCAAACGTATTTTTCGTACCAAGATGAATTCAAATGAAAAAGTTGTCAACTACAAAGTTTCATAACTTTTCGAGATCTATAACTTTTAGTTTGACAGTTTCTCCATTCAAGGTCATTTACAAAACTCAAAAAAAATTAAATTCAAATTCATTTGTACCAGCGGTTGGTAATGAAAACCGCCCGTAGAAATCGGTTTCTACAGGCGGTTTTTATTACAAACCGCTGGTACAAATTAGCCATTTTTAGTGGCGGTTTGTAATGAAAACCGTTCCATACGGCCCAACATCGATTTATTTTTATTGGCGTCCGATAACCGAAACCGCCTGTAAAAAAAATCGAGGCGTCAGCGTAGAGCTCTTTTCTA
This sequence comes from Bothriochloa decipiens, assembly GCA_023333625.1. NCBI lineage: Eukaryota > Viridiplantae > Streptophyta > Magnoliopsida > Poales > Poaceae > Bothriochloa > Bothriochloa decipiens. The sequence goes on along the minus strand of JALGXP010000424.1, from coordinate 1,079 downwards.
CACAAGTGTAAGAAACTTTTTTTTACTGTTAGTTTGGCACATGTCACACCTTCTCTTTCCTGTTCCCTCTCAAATTCATCTCATGTATGGGTCCATCACTACGTATATAAGCAAATTACTGTACTTGCTCTCAATAGTGTACCAACGTTCCTAATATAAAGGTTTTAAACTAAAAGAAAAGAAAAAGGATTAGAACATAAATAAATCTAGGCAACAGTACTGGACCCCATTCATATCGGCGGATCGATGTATATAGGTCTGAATGGGTACAGCCGCAACCATACCAAAACATGAAATACGCTGTATGATGCAGATTTCTATGGTGTCCCTTTCCGCAATCATCTGCACCCACAGCCCAGCGTTGGAACAGTCTGGCCGCGCCTTGAGTACTCACCGCAATCATCCGCACGGAATCATCTCCCCTCCGGCGCCTCCTCTCTCCCCGAGTCTATTTCTCTCCCATCGACGTACATTGGCGAAGCCCGGTAGCCGCTGATCGGGAGTGGCTGCCGCAAGGGACCATAGGAGGGAGGGACCCTCCCGGCTTCTGCAGGGATCGGATGAGGGAGCAAGCGCGCCGTCCGCGATGCAAACGGCAGCGTCAACACATCAATTGCAGCAGGGCTGGACATGGATGTGCTGCAGGTCCCCGATCAATATTGCTTGTGCTCTAGTATTGACGCTAAAATCTTGCCTGTACGGTGTAACCGATATCAATTAGGGGTAGGTGGATAGGTAGCTAGAACACGCGTTCATCGGAGCCACCGCAGCAGACTCCGCGTCGCCGCTGTCGGCACTGCCGATCTCGGTGCTTTTCATCAAATACAAGTCCCTCACGTCTCTCTCTCTCTCTTTCTCTCTCTCTCGTTCTCTCTTTAATCATTACATGGGCTGTCCGGCCCACTCACAGCCACGCAGGGCCTGTTACTCTGGGATTCGGTGTGATGGCCCGCTTGGTCACCTCCCTCCTGTTGTGTTATGAGTTCTCCTCGCCCAGCTCCTGAACATCAACAGCAGGCTGCAGGGTCTTCTCCGCGACACTCCCCCTTCCTTGACAACAGCCGGAGCTCGAGGAAATT